>VUQK01000079.1:10440-21648 GCA_015106715.1 Bujurquina vittata | reverse complement strand
TTTTTTTTTTGGCTGGCTTTTACCCACAGTCATGTGATTGTAACGTAAAACCCCTAACCGGAAAACACCGACGGACGACCCTCTCTCCGCCGCCAACGAATGCAGCGTTTACAAGGAACAGTTGAAGCTGCTGCGAGCCCAGAGGACGGACGCGTCTCCGGTAACAAACAAACAACGGCGACACGTCAAACTCCGCCAGTTTAAGGGAGAGCGCAGGTACGACTGTTTTCAGCCACATACCCGCCAGTTGGTTTACTTGTGTTGTAACATTGCTGCGCTGTTCCGTGTGTGCTTCGGCTAATACTGTAATTGTCACGGGGAAGTTAAAAGAAACGCATTCGTGACCAGCCCCATCCCCCTTGCGTCTCTCGCTCGCTCACCTCGTGCATGTGCATGTGCATGTGTTGTGTGTATGTATGTATGTGTGCGTGCGTGCGTGCGCGGGCACGCATGTCCGATTTCTCGCGCTAGCAATAGCAACCGAGAGAGACCCAAGGCAGGGGCAGGACTCAGTCCGGGCGCGCTCGTTTTGTACGTTCCGTCTGGGCTTCTTTATGCATTCAACGTGTAATTTTCTTTTCTCAGTGATGAACTGCTTTATTTCGCCTTCGTGTTTGCCTTCCTCGCATGCTTCCCTCACGCGCAGTTCTACGGGGAATTTTTCGGAGAATCTCACTACGGAAGTAACTGTTCCACGTGTCTACATCACAGCAGGGGCGGTGCTACATTGTTACAAACAAGTTAGTATTTTAAAACGCGCAATATTGGTTGTAAAGTTGCCCGGATTGTGGTTAATCTGTAATCAGTTGTTTATAGAATCGCGTGAGTGAGCCGCAAAATTATATTACTTTAAGAAAACGAACGGATTTGGGGGCTCACCGTGATTTCTGTAGTTCCCCTGGACCATTAAACTGCAGTATTACAAATGTTTATTATTATATATATTTCTCGCAATTAACAGTCTTCAGCATTGTCTTTAGGGAACACAGTAAAAACTCATGTTGTTTTTCTTTTTGCAATGTTGCTTTGTGGCCTGAAAACAAGTGAAAATAAAATATTGCATATTAACAATGCAGGTCATTGTAGTTAAACAGCAACTATATTATTGGGAGAGACAGCTAGTGAGTTGTGATAGAGTAGGTAACTAGGCTAGAAGGATCAGGGCAACTATTAATAAAACCATTTAATAATTGTTAGGTGTATATGGGTGCTGTAAAGAGGGCAGGCAGCTGTAGCACACCTAGATAAAAATAACCCTGCAGTAAAACCATAAAGATTATGATGATCGTTGTTTTCCTCCCAAACTACCTAGCAGAGGCACAGTTCAAATTTATGACAGTTTTGAAGACCATTGCAAGTTTGAATTTTAAAGTGAGCTATTCTTAATAATAAAGACTAAGGCAAATTATTAAGAAAAGTTATCTCAGCTCTCATTAAGTCTCAGCTAGCAGATATGAATAAAGAAAAAGGAATAAGGGAAGAATAACTTAGTCTTCATGGAGGTTGTGTTTACTGCTGTGCTGTTGTAATTCTAATAAGGTGTACCTAACAAAGAGGCAGCTGAGTGTGTATATGTTATGCATAACGGAATCAAAGTTGGTGTATATTGTAATTTAGTCTTAAGTCTTTTGTTACAGTTTTTGTTGTAGAAGCTCTGGTGTGCTACAGTGCCAGCATCTTTGGACTCTGACCCCTCTGATCTCTGATGAATTACATGCTTACAGGGCCTTTTGTGTGTTCTGGGGGGGTGTTACATGTTCTGGTCTGTATGGGGCAACTTGATGAGGTGTTCATTATTGTCTGCTTGTGTGATGTGGAGAAAGTGTTGGATATTGGAGATTCACCCTTTACAGGCTCTTATCCACTGGAACAGGGGTAGAACCAGTTTGTCTTAGGAATGTGTGCCGACACCCATAACCCTGGTCATGTGATGGCCCGAAGCCCTCTCAGTCCTCCAGTGACCTAGGGTCAGCAAAAGCTCATCTCATTGGTTGGATAAAGCTGCAGAGCTCAGAAATGCCCCTTGAGTTTGAATTCCCAGGACTTGTGCTTCCTCAAAACTGAGTGCTTCAGAAAGTTATTAGCACATAGCAGAGCTGCAGATATAACAGTTACTGTATAATCACAGTTGGATGCAGTTTTTAACAGCGCTCAAATGTGTTTTTCAGCACTGAAAATTATATGTGGCGATCTCCTGTAAGTTTTAAAGGCTCAGAAATTCTGGAAAACATAACACCAATTAAAAAGTGTGAAATTTCTACCTACCACTAAATGTTTTTCATAGTATGATAATAAAAATTTCCATACCTTTTATTACATATTCTGAGCATGTCAAGTGGGAACTTTTTTCAGATTTATTTGATTTATTTTTTCACATTTTTATACATGTTACTCTCGCCCACTCTTGGTGGATAACTTTCCTGTTTTAAGATTTTAAACATTTTGAACAGCCTTAACACATTTCATCATCTCTATCATTAGCACACAACCTTGTATTAGACATTTTCCAGTTTTCATGACTAGGTTTTTTTTTCATCATGCCAGGGATTAGGTAAGAAGGGCATTTTTGAAAGTGTCATTAGAAGTCAGTCAGGGACTGAGTACAAAGCTAGTTTGAAAACTTCAAAGGCAGCCGGATCAGTCTGGATAAAATTGATTAAAAGTGTCTGGTCTCTGAAGTTTATTCAGAACAAGAATATTTTTTCTGTGTCTGATGTTTTGGATGAAATTTAAATTAAAAACTAACTTGTTTTCCTCCATATTTTCCAGTGCAGAACACTCCATATCCACAGGAGTTCATTACAGTTAACCAATAAGATTAAGATGTTTTGATCTGCTACATCACACCTTCGATCAATGTGGGTTTATGTGAATTAATGCTAGACAAATTGTCTCCAGTGTCACTAAATGATTCTTTGTTACGTCAAGTCGGCCTTTACAAGGTTGTTAGATCACTACTGTCAGCCTAACTCTTTGTGGTCACAATAAACTCTGGTCTGCTTCCAGACAGGAAACTCACTGCTGCTAGTGTGTGTGTTTTTGTGCGTCTTTGTGCAGGTTGAAGAATGGAGTTGGCCAACCATGGTCTTATCCTGCTGCAGCAGCTTAACGCTCAGAGGGAGTTTGGCTTCCTGTGCGACTGCACCGTAGCTATAGGAGATGTCTTCTTCAAAGCCCACAAAGCCGTCCTTGCTGCCTTCTCCAACTACTTCAGAATGCTCTTCATTCACCAGGACAGGTACAATACGAGAGTCTGAATATTGCTATCAGACTCAAGCTCAGTATAAAAATATTTTACAGTGATAACATATTTGTGTTCTAGTGAGAATTCCCTCAGTGAAGAATATTTACATCCAAAAAGATTAATGCATGTGGAAGTTAGCAAAAGCCCATGATAAAAAAACTTGTCACAGGTTTTTTAAAAATAAAGAAGCGAGACACACTCTTGAATCTGTTGTTCTTACTGTTACGAACTGAAACTTTTATAAAATGCTGCGGCTGTAGCATTTTGCTGTTGTTTTGGATTATAGACAACATTATCTAATGCTGTCAAGAGATCAAAAATCATTTGCTATTAGCTGACTGTAGTCTGTATGTGTTTTAGTGACTGTGTGCGTCTTAAGGCTACGGACATTCAGCCAGATATCTTCAGCTACCTCCTCAACCTGATGTACACAGGCAAACTTGCCCCCCAGCTCATAGACCCTGCACGACTGGAGCAGGGGGTCAGATTCCTGCATGCCTATCCACTCCTGCAAGAGGCAAGCCAGTCCGTGTATTCCCACCCTGAGCATAGCATCAACCTCTCCACCTCTCTCTATGGCATCCAGATCTCTGACCAACAGGTGGCACCATCATCCAGACTGCCCAGTCGGCGGAATCTCTCTTCGCCCTTTGATACTGAGCAGGTGAGCTCAGAAGGGAAGTATCCAACCATGCTGGCTGCTAATTCAAATACAGATTTCTTACCACCCAAGCAAGCTTCCTCACCTCAGGATGTAGAAGCTTCAACCAGTGGCACTAAGCCTACTGTTGAGGACGGGGGAATGGATGTGCTAAATGCAGACGGTTCGTCAGCAGGTGCCATCCTCCATGTAAAGCCCAGTATAATGAAGAGGAGTTCCTCCTTTAGGAAGCATTACTCCTGTCATCTCTGCAGGAGTCGATTTACCCAGAGAAGTCTCCTAAGAGAGCACCTCCTGCTGCACACACAGTCTCTTCAGCAGACCCCGACTGAGCCCAGCAATTCACTCTCACCTATCATAGCTAAAGAGCATGGCCTGCTAGCTGAGGGGATTCTAAAGGGAAACAAGGCTGGGTCAAGCGCCTCTGTTGCACCGATGGCGGTCGAGATCATTAGCGACAGCGAGCAAACCCCTGTTTCAGCTACCAATTCGGACTCTCCTCGAGCAGAGGTGTCCACTTCTAGCTGGGGAGTAGGAGGGTTAAATTCTCAGGCAGACACACCTCCACCTTCAGACATCGCGGACATCGACAACCTGGAGAGTACCGACGTGGACCGGGAAGTGAAGCGACGGAAGTATGAGTGCTCCACCTGCGGCCGCAAGTTTATTCAGAAGAGCCACTGGCGCGAACACATGTACATCCACACAGGAAAGCCCTTTAAATGCAGCACTTGTGGTAAGAGCTTTTGCCGTGCCAACCAGGCAGCCCGCCACGTGTGCCTAAACCAGGGGGCCGACACGTACACCATGGTTGACCGGCAGAGTATGGAGCTGTGCGCTGCAGGTGATGACAGCAGTCAGATGGAGGCTATGTTTATGGGCTCATCGAAGCCTTACAAGTGTAACATTTGTGCAACTACCTTCTCTAGCCCCAATGAGGTAATCAAACATCTGTGTTTCACCCAAGGGGGATTAGTGGGGCTGCAGGGAAACACGGGTGCAGGTGCGCTGCTCCAGCGTGAAGAATTTTCCAAAGATGAAGGCTCAGATTTGTCCAACTCTGGTACTCCACTAGAACCCATAAAGACTGAGGAAATCCTCGTAGAATAGTGCCAAGGATTGTGCATTTGTCCCTTTTAATGTGTGCGTTATCTAAATTATGTTCAATAGGTAAGCTAAGGGTGCTTGTTAGAGTATGTATGTTTGGTCTCTTAAACTTTATTTTTAATGGTGCAGTGTTTTGGCCATGTAATTCAAGATTTAAAATAAAAAGCCTATGATTCTCTCTATCCAGAAGAAAATCAAATAACAGTGACATTTGGCTTGAGGCTAAGTTGAGTACCAGTGTTTCATGTTTATCATTTTAATTGTTTGTGCACATTGGTGTTATATCTTACATGTTAGGGTGCACCACACTCTCATGAGCTACTGTTGTGGCGAGGCAGTTTTCTTTCTCTATAAAAGGAAGAGGAAGCTGAGGCAGTTCCGGAGGAGACAGCATGTTGCAAGATGAGTTGCCTGCGCTAAATTTGAGCTAAGAGGTACAAACAATTCCTCTGGACGTGCACAATAGTGTTGTTTCTACATGGCCAAGAATGAGAGGCTGATTTTTTTAAAATCAGATATAGAAGAAATTCAAGCTAAAAGCACACAGACCTGCGACAATCTGTGCTCTTATTTGAGTAGATTTTTTAATATGCATCAAACTGTTTGTCTTCCATTAGTCTACTTGTGAGGGCTCAGCGGATCGAACACCTCAACACAAAATCGCCATTAATTCTCAGCAACGAGTTCGTTTCTTTTGTTTTGTGGCCTGTGATTGGGGTTTCTGTGTGAGTCCTGTCACACCACATTAAAACATAATTTCTTTTCATAAAGTGTTTGGCCACCTTCAACACAGCAGTCATGTCTGCAGTTGTGCCACTTTGATTTGTGCGTGCGTGTGCGTGTGTGTGTGAGAGAGAGACATATTGAATAATGTTTTAGTTTCTGATTGAAGCAACATGATCCATCCAGACACACATACCTAAATGAAAGGCTGTACAATATTGTACATCTTTATAATTCACTTGTATCATCTCCTAGAAGTCCATACATTTTGTTTTTTATGTTTTATATACTCTGCTATACTTGCAAAGACTATATTATATTGCAAAGATGTATGTATATTAGTAGAAAAATAAATGCATATAGGGATGGGCATGATAAATGTATTTTTCCAAAAAATTAGGCTCTAATTAAAAAGATGGGATTTTAGGCCTCTTTGCCAAATTATTGCTAATTGTTGACATTTTTTGTAAATCATTTTTTTGAAAAGGGAATTTATTTGGGAAGTTGAGGGTTTTTTTAAAGCTCTGTCCATAATTAGAAAACAGTAGCGGCGCCAACAGTTTCGAGTTGTTTAAGATGACCGTGGGATACAGGAATAGTTCTGCAATAATAAGTATGCAAGATGTATGAAATAACAGGGTTATATAATTAAAACAGAATTATGAAATGTGCTTTTTTTTCAGTTCCTTTGGATATCTAAACTCTTTGTATGTACTACTGATGACTGGAACTTGTGAGACATATTTGAGTAAGTGTGGAATAAATGTGAAGCCAGGAAAAGTGTTTACTTGTTACATAATTTCTCATACTGAAGTATAATAAGCTCTACTGCTGTAATTTGAGTGATTAAAAAATTATTAGCGAGCACATTTCCACTTCTCTTTTGCAAATCTGAACTTCATTTTAACTCATTCAAAATGTACTTTTAGAAATATGTTTAATTTCTGTTCTTGCATATATATTTTTTTTAAATATTGTAGTGAAGTCAGTGCAGGGTGCTGTGTAAACATGTCTCTGTGTTTTATAGTGTTCTTTCCAGCAGGAAATTATTCATTGTTACAAAATTGCCTTTTTAAATTTTAATTGGTTGTCTTTCTAGATTTCTCCAAAGTACTTTAAAGAAATTCCCATGTATAGGATAAATTAAGTATTTCCATCCTGTTTCTCATGAGGTTTGTAAAAGAAAAAGGAAACTGTGTTTGTGCTTTCACATATCTTTGACATTTCTGTGACACAGTTTAATGATTTTTTTTCCCCCTGTTTTCCTCCTCTATGACGCAGTAGTGATGATAGTAGTAGAGGCTAATTTAACAGTTTAGAAATTTGGGGCGAAAGTACAACTGCAAACTAAGGCACACAGCTGCACTGCCTCTGTAAAATAAATGTTTTAAGTGCCTACATATTGTAATTATTTTAGTAATAATGAAAATACAAAAAATGCTCATCCCTATTATGTTTAATATGCTTAGTCTGTTTTTATAGCAGTTTAAAAAAAACAAACCCATTAAATTTGTTTGGATCTATTTTTCCCTCCTGAGTAGCAGAAAGCAGTTGCCGCATTGATGCAGTTGGCCCAGTGATTAGCTAGATGGCGCTGTTTGTCTTTAATTTCTGCTCAGGTCTAACCAGGGGAACGCTATCAAACTTAAAACAGTGATATTTATACCGATCTGACTGTGTGGTTGCCAATTACATGACCTGCTTTGGCATGAATTATCATTGTCACGTTTAGTTAATAAAAACACCAATGTCTGTGGTTGTGTGCTAGTGCAAATGTTCAGTCTTATAACAGGGAACGGTTCTTGCTGGTCTGTCTCATGTGAGGCAGTTGAAATGTTGTACTACTGACATTCATTTCTCTGAGCTACATTGATGTACAGAAGTCTGCACAGTTTAAAAAAAAGATTATGTCCTCCCTAAAGTTGTAATTGTTTTGTTTTAATTTTTGTTAGACACATTGGTCTTGTAATTTAATGGATGTTTGTGTGTTGTTAAACAGCTCAGTGTCTCAGGAAGATGAAACTTTTGTCTTTTCCGTTTGTCCACTGCTGGTTTTGAGATGAGAATTTCAGTGAGGACCCCCCCAACCCATGAAACATGACTGCAAACAATGTTAGTCTCCTCCCCAGTGCCCATCAGACATCTACTGTGATCATTCGTATTCTCAGGAATGTGAGTAACTTTTCTGTACAAACTTCTTTTTTTTTTCTGTGAAGAACAATTAAAAAAAAAGCTGTTTTTTCAATGTTTTTGTCTTTGTTTTTTTACTAGGAGCAACTCTTCAATTGTTTTTGTACTATTAAAATTTCTGGGTGGCATTTTATTAATGATTATTTTAGACCAGCTTCCATGTGCCTGCTGATGGGAGTCAGTTTTTGACATTTGGCACTGTGCAAAAGTCTTAAGTCAGCCCTCATTTCTTCACAACTTGCTAGGAAAAGGGGTGCAGAGAGTAATTAAAAGATGCAAACATGTGGAAAGGCAAAAAACAGGATTAGTATAATTCTAACAACGTTGAAAGTCAGCATTTGATGTGACCACCTTTATTCTTCCACACAGCCTCTCCGGCAGCTTTCTTTTCAGAATAGTTCTCCAGGTTCTTGAAGGACATTCAAAGCTCTTTGGATGTTTCTGCCTTTTGTTCTGTTCTCTGTAAAGATGATCCCACACTGCTTCAATAATGTTGAGGTCTGGACTCTGGAGAGGCCAGTCTATGACTGATAGTGTTCCATTGTGTGTTTTTCTATCCAGGTGTACTATTCATTGTCATTGTGTTTGGGATTATTGCCATGCTGGAAAATGAAGCCACTGCCAATCACACGGTTTCCAGATGGCATTGAATGGTGGCTCAAAAGCTGATGGTGTTCATAAGTCTATCAATTTTGACAAGATCTCCAACACCACCGTCTGAACTGCAGCCCCAAACTATAACAGAGCCTCCACTGGTTTTCAGTTTAGTTTTTGTGTAATTTGGCATACCTCAGCCTTTTCTCCCTGTTTCCCTTCCTTAACAAAGCCACCCTTCCATGTAGACCATTTCTGGCACACTGAGCTGATATGCACCTTATTGGTGCAAAAATACTATTTTATGCCATTCATACTGTGTTATCAGTTTTTCTTTCTTTTTTTTTTCTAGTGTCAACAAAAGACACATTGTGTTTTTGTCACAGGCTGATGGTAACAAAGTGCCTAAAGATACAATTTCTATTAGTTCTTTGCTGAAGTGCCTGTAATGTGTAGACTCAGCATTGATTGAGCTCTTGAGTTAGGGCCCTTTTTTATGCTTGAATGATGTGTGGTAAGTGGCTTAAACAAACAACAGCAACAAAAACCATTCCTCTGAAGATGGTCAAGTACAAAGACTGGACTGAAAATGAGAGGAAAATTAGCCAATGTCCAAAGAAAGACTTTCAGAAAGCCTGGAGAACTACTGCTCAAAAACTAGAAGTCTGGCTCCTTGGAAGCAAAATATAAAGAAATGAAGAGGTGGCTTAAGGTTTTTACACATTAATGTACAAAAATATATTCACATACTCTTTATAATCACTAAATACTCTCAAATGATACCCAATGGTAATTTATCATATGTTAAAGTATTCACAATACACACCATTTTTCTCTAACTTTATTGAATGAAATATAGACAAGTTTCTGAATCCTTACTATTAACAGCTTGGGAAATATAAAAGACATGCTAGGTGAATATTATGCTAAATGGCTGCAGGATATTAGTTAATATTACAACAATATGATTTAAGTACATACAGTAGGTATACAATCTGTACAAATGTTAACAGGTTCACAGTTAAGAGTGTTACAAAAGCAGGGAGGACTGAAGGCGGGCGGGTGCCCCTAAATGCTTTACAATAATGCAGCAATAGCAAAAGTCTTTAGTTCACTGTTTTGCTTTTAAATCATTTATTTTACATAAAGCAAACATCGCTACTGTGACAGGCCCTCTAGAGTCAAAGTAAAGTGAAGCGATGACCTAGACAATGATCCAGGCCTCCTGATCCTTGACTTGTTTGGTAATAAAGCTGAGTGTAAAAGGGAGCCTTCAGAGCTACTAGCATCAGGCACCAAATGAAATCGACTGGATGGGAGCACTCGCATCTTAAAGTGGTTCAAATTAATGATGCAGTTCAGTTTTTTGGGTTTGTTTTATAGGAGTTGTAACCAACAGGTGCATGATTACTTTGGTGGTAATGCTGCATCACAGGAATGATGCAGATATCCAGAAATCTTCTCCCACTTTGCCAATAAATCTCCAAAATAAGCCCTGACCTGACTCAGTATTCTGTTTTGATGCTTGAATCAAAGACGCTTTGGGAATTTTAATTGGATGCAACTGATGTCCTGTCCTGTGAGCAATGGAAACCACGACTTCCTGATTTATCCTAACTTGATTTGGCTTTTAAACTAAGAGTAAAATGAGCTATTGTTTTAATTTCTGGTACCATGCATTAGTCTATGTCCTCCCTGGTGCCATTTTGCTGACCCTGAGCAACCATGCGTGCTGAACAAGTGCAGGTCAAGAATGAACCGGACAACAATCATATCATACTTTACCAACTTTAGTTAAAACAGCTGAAAACTGAGAGAAGACTAATGGGTGGAGTACTTTTTTTAGACAACAGAGGGCGGTAACATACTTCCATTTTATTACTAACTGTGACTCTAATGCAGCAAAGAAAGTGTTAAACTGCTTCACATCAATTCGACACATTTCACAGAGTAGCTGAGAAAACATGGTCATTAAACACTGCAAACAAGTGTAAGTGTTTCATAAATGCACGTTTACCCAGTGTCTAAAAATTGCCATCTATACTCTGCACTGTTTACGGGACACCTATGTCACAGTATCAAATGAGGTGCAATAGTATTTTATTGTATTATTACATGAGAAAATGAGTAACAATGTCTTTTTCACAGGCAGTGATTGTTTTCTAATCTACTCGAAGCTGCTTTTAAACATTTTTGATTGGGTGCAGAGTGGCGAAGGACACACTGTGACAGAAGAAAGTCAAACACGTGATGCATTTCTGCTAAGTATCATCATACTCTCTGCCCCCTTAATGTTTTCTCTGTCAGAGGAATAACACTTGTACCATGGCTTAGTTGCAGTTGCTACGAAATCTAGAAATAATCTTTGAATGTGACGGTTAAAGCTGTGATACGCTAACCACTTTTATGTAACACTTTCACATTTGTTTTGGTAAAATCTGATCAGATACATTTAATAAGAAATACTGTAGACGTTGGATGTTGAACTTAAAAGTCTGCTTTCTTGTGTTGCTCAAAAATACCTGTTACATCACAGCTTAATATTGGAATTTTAAAAACAGGCAACAACGTTCATATAATAACAAAACAGCAAAATAAAGGAAAAAAAAAAAAAAAGAGAAAAACGGGTGAATGAAAGGAAAATTAAAATATAAATACAATATACAAGACAATAATCCTTATTGTCACT
>VUQK01000078.1:0-16349 GCA_015106715.1 Bujurquina vittata | reverse complement strand
GTAATTTTTATGAATGAAACAAAAAATAATTAGAATGAGAAAAAATTAAAAAAAAAAAAAAAAAAAAAGAATGGGCCTCTCTTTACACTCCTCTTCATCACTATTTTTACTTGCTTCCCCTCAAACTGCCTCTGTCACATCTTCTTTCTCTGTCTGTCACCAGCTGATGACCAAGCACCCCTCAAAGCGTCTCGGCTGTGGCCCGGAGGGTGAGAGAGACATCAGAGAGCAGGCCTTCTTCAGACGCATCGACTGGGAACGCCTGGCCAACAGAGAGATCCAGCCACCATTTAAACCCAAAGTGGTGAGTAAAGGTTTATGTCAATTTTTGTGTGCAGCTGCACTCCCCTAATTAAAGAATAATGCTGAAGTACAGGGCTGTGCAAAAGTCTTGAGCCATGTCTCTTTTATTTGTATTATGATGTTATTTGCTAGGAAAATGGAAAATAGGTGCAGTGATTCCATGCATGTTCAAATATGCATGGATATACAGTATATACTGTAGGGCAAAAACAGGAGTTTTTATCATTCTTAATGAGTTTGAAATGGTAGTAGGGCATTCAAAGCTCTTCTTTAGATGTTGGCTGCCTTTTGTTCTGTTCTCTGCTGCTTCAATAATGTTGAGGTCCAGGCCCTGGGGAGGCCAATCCATGACTGAGAGTGTTTCATTGTGTGGTTTTCTGGCCAGGTATGCTTTGACTTTAGTGGCAGTGTGTTTGGAATGATTGCCATGCTGAAAAATGAAGCTGTTGCCAATTTCATTGCTTTCCAGATGGTAAGATAGATTGCGTGGTGGATTGGAATTGGACGGTACAGTCATACATTCATAATTCCATCAATTTTGACAAAATTCCCAACACCACTGGCTGAAATGCAGCCCCAAACCATGACAGAGCCTCCACCGTGTTTTACAGATGGCTGTAGCCACCCACTGTTGTACCTCTCTCCTGATCTCCTCTGTATGTATTAATGATAATTTGTATTGATGATTCATCACTCCATATGACCCGTTTCCACTGATTTACAATTTAAAATAGGTTCTTTGCTAAGTTGTCTGTTATGTGTAGACACAATATTTGTTCATTTCTTGGGTTAGGTGCCTTTTTTATGCTTGACTGATTCATAGGTCAATGTTACAGTAAGTGGCTTAACTAACAAAAAAATCTATAAATGGTCAGGTACAAAGAAAAACTTTGTAGAACCTTCAGAAATCCTGGAGAGCTATTCCTCAAAACCACTGAAAAATATTATAAGAAAGTCTGTCAAAATATAAAGTTAGGGGTGGTTCAAAACAATTGTACAGCACTGTAACTATTGAGACAATAATTAATAAATCTATTAAGTTTCCAGCATTTTTCACTGATTTTTCCCACTTCCATAAATACAACTTAGACATACTGCATGTTTGCTTAAAACCCTAAAACATTAGGCACTAATGCAATAATCTTGTTATATTGGCAAACAAGATAATTACCTATTATGCAATTTACGTTAGGAGCATTTCATTTCATTTGTCTTTTCACAAATTCAACACATACTCTATTTGAAGGTTCATTCATTTGTTGCTTTTTTATTATCTTTATTTTTGTGTACATAGCAGTCAGTGGTATATTGTATCATTTGTCTAATAGAATCTTTTCAATACCCGGTTCCACATGAGATAAAGTAAAAATTCTTTTTGTTGTATTTCCTTTGATTTTTATGTTTGCATTTCCTCAAATCTATTCCTTCAGGTAAATATTTCCAAATGCAGAAGGATATGATTGGTGAGGATAGAAAATAATAGGCTAGTATAATATCAGAAAATGACCGTAAAGCAGCAAGTTGCTTGGTTTATTTAGGTTTTATACACCGAAGGGCGAATAAAAGCTAAATAAGCCTAAATAAATCATACAAAGTGTTACCTAAAGAATTTAAAAGAACACAAACATAAAATGCGCACATCCCCAGCTGCTGTTGTGGTTTATATGCACCCAGAAGAGCTGAAGGCTGTATCCCAGCTGCAGCCACCTGCCCCGCTGCCGCTGACACCTAAACGTCCTGCTGTCACCACAAACACTCCATTCTCTGTTTGTGGACCCCCGCGTATCCATCCCCCTCACTGCCCACAGCGCCTAAAGCAACACAAGTGCTGCCACCAATGATTAAAAATAGCTCACCAAGAGCAGAGTTCCCTTTACTTCCATACAAAGGCCATGATAGATGCAGGGTCACACAGCGGATGTATCTGTCTCTGCTCACACAAGGGGGAGGAAAACATTACTAAAAGCAGATCCATCCATTCAGAGGGCTTTATGTGGTGTATCACAGTTGTGATCGCATACACTGTGTCATTAATTGGTCTGAAGGGACTGCCAAACAAAGCCTCCATCTGAGCCTTTATGGTTTGGGTTCTGTAATATTATAAAGTAGCTCAAAATGCCTCACATGCTGATATGTCTCCTGAGAATGTGTTGGGAACAGCAGGCGCTGAAATCCACTGCAGGTTTGTTTTTGTTGTGCATTACTCATTCAGAGTGAATTTGTCTCATTTTCTTCTAAGTGTCATGACCGTGCAAAACACACAGCTATAACCATGTATATATTCAACTGCTTAGACACATGACAGCCCCAAGCGGAGCCACACACCAATGCTAATGACCTCCACTGTGGGCGCTTAGGGTTAGCTCCTAATCTAATTACAACGTCTGCCTGGCTAAACATCAGGCTTTGACATTTTCCTGCACCCTCTCCCTTAGGGACCGCTGTGAAGCTTTCTAATAAAAGACTCACAGGGAAACGCCTTTCATCGCGACCCCGCAATCCTCTTACTGTTAACCAAACTTCTTTTAGCCTTCTACTCTCCGTTGATCAAAAAGAATATCGATCCTTTCTGCATCTGACGTCTTTTTCTGTCTCTTTCAGTGCGGTAAAGGAGCAGAAAACTTTGACAAGTTTTTCACGCGTACCCAACCCGTCCTTACCCCTCCGGACCAGCTGGTCATCGCCAACATCGACCAGAGCGAGTTCGCCGGCTTCTCCTTCATGAACCCTCAGTTCATCCATCCATCCCTGCACAGCGTGGTATGAGGAGAGGAAGTGGAGATTTAAAAGAATAAAAGAAAAGAAAAACAAAAGCATGACTGTCACTGAATACAGGTTCCTTCCAGTCTCAGCCAAACACCCCGCTGTCAACAGATTCGCATAATCCTCTGCAGTTCTCTGTCTGCTAGTCATCAACACCCGTATCAAGAAATGACAGAGGAGAGGGGAGCAAAGCGTGAAAACCATGTATGTACAATCTAAAGAGAGTCACTTTCCCAAACATCTCACAGTATCTTCTTTACTCTAAATCTATAGCTGTTTCTCCAGACCTGCAGCCTTTACCTGGTGAATGAATGTGTCTCAGTATCAGCTACTATCTCTTTAGGTATCAAATCTGTTTTTCCTCTCATTCTACTGCTCATGTTCCCCATCATCTCCCCACACAAAGAGCTGCAATGCACAACAAATACGGAACCTATTTTTCTGCTCTGTCTGCTACATGTGTATATTATATTTATATACTAAAAAAAAGAGGTAGTATACTGTTACATGAGTGCCAAAGTAGAAGTGGAAGATTACATTTCTATTGCTGTCCTTGTAATGTTTTTTCTCCACCTCCCCCCTCTGGCCTTTTCCCCAGTGGTGTCAACACACTGAAAGCCCCCTTAAAGAGGGGCTGTTTGTATCTGTTGTTTTGTAGGACGTGTGACTACAGTATATCTAACCCGACACGGAGAAGCTGAATCAAACTGTGTTACAGTTACAAACTGTCTTGGCCTTTTCAATGCAACAGTTGTTGCCTACAGTGGATATAGGGTCAGAAAAGCGTGAATGAAAAAGGTGGTGTTTTTAATTCTAAAGATGCTATTTTCCATATGCACAAAGCAGATCTCTGTTGCATGCTTATTTTCTGACTCTGTACGAGCAGTAGACTCTAGGATGCATTACACGTCTGGTATCATTGTAAAGTTTAGTATTATGATATAAACAATGTTGATATATAATTGTGGTACGTTTATTCTGAAGAAAAGTTTCTAATTGGAAAAACGAAAGGGTTTGTTCCTGTTTTCTGTTCCGTTTAAAGACAACTTTTATGTCCAGAGAGATGTCTTACCCTCTGTTGTAAGTCCACCATATGTTTATCTTTTTTTTATAAATATGTTTCAAAGCGATGTTTCGAAAAGACGAGTTACTTGCAGATTTTATACTACAAACTGAATGTGCTTTTATTACCGTAGATGGTTCGGAGATTTCTATGTTTAGATTAGCCCTAAGAAGAGATATATAATGTTTGGCTGAATCTTTGGTAGCTTTGGTATCAGCAAACCTTGTTATATGTATTTCCACTATTTATCCATTGTTTTCTACTCCGTGTCATATAGAGAATATGCAGCACTTACTGTGCAGTGGAACAGTTGAACGCCCTCTTGCCTTGGTCGTCTCAGGGCTGATTCCTTCTGTAACAAACCACATCAATGCTATGAGGATTTCGGAGCCCTCCTGGGGGCCAAAATATGTCCTTTCTTTATATATTGTGTGCATGCGTGAGGCGAGGCCTGATCTAAGCATGAGAAAGACCCTTGCATGATACAGAGATCCCTGGTGTGGAGCATGAAGTTTCCCACCTTACCGCACAGAATTAGACAACCCCCCGTCCAACCAGCATTGTGCGCTATCATGTCTCTTCCCAGTTCGCTGTCATGTAGCCGGAGCTGTTTGGCTAAAATGCTGAAATATTAACAGATGTGTGTAAATTGCTTCTAATGGCTTTTTGTTTACCGTTGCCAAAAAGTCTTTTTGTTTTCAGTCAGGTGTGTCAAGGAGATTGTTTATTTATGTATTTTTTATTAAAAAAATAATAATATCAATATGTACAAATTAAAACAGTGAAACTTCCAAAAGAACTGCCAAATTAAGGAACACTTTCTATCACAACTCTTAACCGCTGAATTACCTATGCACCATGAAGACTGGTGTTGCAGCTGTCGCATACATCTGGACCAAAACGAAATCTCTAAGGTTACTCTGCATGTTTACATGTCTCACATTGAGAATCTGAACTGAAGGAGGGATTCAAACAAACAAACAAAAAACCCCACAACAAAGATCATCACATGTTGGGTACAGAACCACTACAGGCTACGATTAGAGCCACAGGGATGTTTGTATGTTTCTTTCACTGCCCTTGCTTTTGTTAACCTGCTTCTTCTTGTTCCTCTGTTATTTGTGGTATGACGGATACTGTGTATAAATAAAGTATGAAAATTAAAATATTCCTCTGCTCTCTTGTGTTGTTGACTTTTGTTCGGTTCAGCCTACATGTGTTGCTTTTCAAATTAACTCTATATTACAGCTCTCACTGGTGATGCGTTCATCACTTCCACGCATGACATGCTGTCAGTTTGAGCCAGCGTTGGAAAGCAGTACAAGTACAGTACTTTTACTCAAGGACTGTGTGATAAGTACAGCTTTAAGGCTGTTACTTTATACTTTTTTTAACCTCTCTTTTTAACCTTTTTCTTCAACTAATTCCGATTTGAGTTTATTTCACAATAAAAAAAAGATCAGAGAAAAGTCAGAACAAAAATTATAGTTTTTTTCTTTCTTTTTTTCCCCCTTTCTATTTAATCACATTACAACCTGTTTGATTTAGTTCAAGGAAAAATAACCACTAGATTAAATTACCAGTTGCCAAATTATGTACGATGTCCTGTATGCACATATTTTGTTGAACTATCACGAAGACAAACTAGTACCACCTTGAACAGTTACAACAGTGATTATATACACACTTTATTAGGTACACCTCTTCAAACACACACTGATGTATCTAATCAGGCTATGGCCATTTAGGCATAAAAACAACCAGCTAAAGTTGAAAGCAAACATCAGAAAGTGGAAGAAAGGTGATTTAAGTGATTTTGAAGTTGTTGGGATTACTGGGATTTTCCCACACAACCATGTCTTATGAATTATGTTTTGTGAATTTCCCTCTGGGATCAATAAAGTTATTATGTCTAGAGTTTACAGAGAAGGGTCTGAAAAAGAGAAAATATCCAGTGAGCGTCATTTCTCTGGGTGAAAATTCCTTGTTGATGTTAGAGGTCAGAGGAGCATGACCAGACTGCTTCAAACTGATAACCACTTGTTACAACATGTCGAATCTTTCAGCAGACGGGCTACAGTAGCAGATAACTACACTGGGTGCCATTCCTGTCAGCTAAGAACAGGAAACTGGCTACAATTTTCTTAGCACACTTTGAACTTTGAGTATTGTTGCTGAAATGTCCATCATTTTAAGACAAAAAATAACATTTAAAAAGGGCTCATATAAAATATACTACAGCATGATGTATGTGTAAAGTTTTTAATTACCTCTAATAAGTTACCAGAACATAAAGCGCTCTCTCGCTTCCTGATCGGAGCTGTCCTTGGTACTGAAACACACACAGAAACAGAGTGTGAGTCTAATCTTTGACCAATGCGCACATTAAAACTGAATGATAAAGCTGTGGCGTGTACTCGTTTCTATATCGGTTTTTCACAACACAACAGCAACAACGCAAGTCTCTCACTCTCTCTCTCTCTCGCTCTCTCTCTCTCTCTCTCTCTCTCCTGTAATCACGCTGCAGAGAGCAGAACCAGCCGTCTCTCTCAGTGTGTCTGATGGACTGTGTCTGCAATGCGTTATCTCCCTCCTCAAAGATAATACAGTTTTCCCAAGGAACTCGTGGACCGCTGATTTTTTTCCGTCAGTCAGACCTTCACCAGACAAACTACAGGAGTGAGATTTTAATTCACAACTCTGAGCGCAATCTCTGCTCAGTGCAAGCGCCAAGCGACGGATCATAAACAGGTGCGTGTAATAAAGTATTTTTTTTTAAATAAGTGCTTTCGTCTGAAATGGCCAAATATTTTTAACGCCTGCTTCCAAATACATGCGACGATCTGTTTCAGTTCACTCTTTAGTTGCACTCTAATATTCCTGCACATGTCGCCACACGCAGTACTCCTTCTTGACCTACTATAACGTACATATATCTCAACTACGGTACATTATTGTAACAAAGTGTTTGGTTTAATAGAAGTGACAATAAAAATCGTGAGGGTATTATATGATACAAATTCCTGCCAGAGAAATACAAGTTCAGTAATTTGTAGCAAGCTTGCGCAGACCTTCATAGTCAGTATTCAATGTCTGATTAAGAAGAGATGTTTCAGGACACTTACTCTTGATTGGGGATGAAAGAACTCCTTCATGCTTGAAAAGTGAAGTGTGAACATTGTGCGTTGAAATGTTGTGGAGAGATGATGCTAAAAGCCCCCCCCCCACCACCACCACCACCACCACCACCACATCCAAAGGAATTTAGATGTAACTGCACCTTTGAACATTTCCAGTGTCCGGTTCTTGTGGCCTATTGGAAAGCAGATTTAGGACTAATGTCTCAAAGGAATTACTGTATTTCTGTGTACAACAATGCTGCTTGGAGGTGTCCTGGTGGTCTAGTTTTCCATGCTGACCATGTAATTACAATGTTCCCAGTTTGTGTACTGATTCTTTCATTTCTGTCAGCACTCTGCTGTCACTATGTAATAAAATAAGTAATAAAATACTGTGGATGGTACCGGATAGCAGTCAGACTTGTGATTCATGAATACTGGCTCTTTCAAAGTAAACGAGGTGACCTTGTTGGGGAATGATTTAGATGATATGGAGGCTGTTTTCCCTCATAAAATGTGATCTCTTAAAGCCACTGGCTTTTTAAGCAGCTTAAACTCCAGTTGCTAAAGGGCCACCAGAAAGAAGTCTTTATGATGATTGTGTGCATGTAGAAAAAAAATTAATATTTGTGCAAAACTGCTGCATAAATATGTTCTGAATTAGCTACCATTTTGCCTCTTTTTAATTGTCTGTCCTTTACTTAACCCTCCCTCTATCGCCACCCATAGATCATACACATGGGGTCCCCAAATGAGATATAAATCATGACCTTGTCTCTTCAGATGATGTCTCATTATCAGTGCAGGCTTGCACTGTTGGATTCATGGTTTTAAAACATCAGAAGCTGGTCTTTGATTGCAGATAAAGTAAGAATTTGCATTCACAATAGCGGGCTGCAACACATTTAATGTACCTCAAGTCTGGAGGCTCAAACAGGTTTATTATTGAATTACATGTCATTATTCTTTTCACGGGAGGCTGGATAGTTAAATCTGACAGGGATTTAATTCGTTTAGTCCAGGACTGTAAAGTGCTAGAGTCGAATGTAAACATTCTACAGCAAATGTATGTGGAAAATTTTTCCCACTCTTTTTCTCTTTCAGTTGAAATTCAAAGCTGAAAATAAGAATGTAAATTGTTTTAAGTTAACTTAAAAAAATGCTGGCTTGTATTTACTTGCAAAACAACCAAGCAAGGAGCTTATTGATTCTTTCACTTGCATGACTTCCAAATGTTTCACAAGCCACTCAAATCCTAGAAAATACTCTGAGATATGTGGACAACTGAAAGAGCTGAAGCTTAGAAACTTTGTTTTCCCCTCTCATCTATTCTTGTCTATCAATCTATCATTCATCCTTCTTCCCTTCACCCCCCCCCCTTTTTTTTATCAGTCAAGATCACAAGGCTGCTGCACACTCACACACACACACCTCCAGGACCCTCATAGCTTTCTTAATGAAAAACTCTTTGTTGGGGGTTGTATTTGCATGAGGAATCTGCAAAGCTCTGAGAGTTTATGGATGAACATTGCGCTTTCATGGAATGATCCAAGGCTGGACAAGGAGCCAGATTAATATAAGTATTGACAGCAACATGAACCTATATGCTTAATGCGGAAGCTTGTTTCCACCACTAAAATAAAGAAAGGCACAGCAAAGTCGAAATTTTGAGTTACATATCTCAAAATTTTGATTTACTGGTTAAATATCTTAAAATTTTAGAACAAAATTAAAGTACAAATTTCTCAATATTTATTCAATAAGTCAAAGTTTTGAGATACATAACTCAATACAAGATATACAAATCAAATGAAATCAAAGCACCATTAGTAGAAATACAAAGCCATGTTAAAAACAGAATAAAACCAGATAACAAAACAAAAGCAAAGAATCTCAACAGAAGGCCTGGTTAAACAGAAGGTTAAACAGAAAAGTTTTCAACTGCTTTTTGAAAAGCGTCCACAGAGTCGGCGAGACATAGCTGCAGTGGTAGAGTGCTCCAAAGTGTAAGTGCCACAGATGGAAAGGCAACAACCAATACATTTTGAGCCTGCACACAAAGGCTGCCAGCAGCCGTGTGTTCAACAAGAAGTTGATATAAATAGCTGGAACTAGCTCGCTTTCATGTACAGACACACAAATGTCCAAATAGTGGAAGGTAGATTTTGTTCCTTGTAACAGTCACAGGAACAGTTTCTAATATTTGTCTGCTAAGCTAATGCTAATAATAGTATTTGATTCTCAGCCTACGCTCTCAGTAAGAAAGCCAGAATTTCTTTCAAGATGAACTCATTATTGTGCAAACATTTTTTTTTCACACAATAATGTTTTTGATTTGTTTTTCTTTTCTTTTTTGGGTTTCTGTTTTCCGACTTTAAAGTACCACCTCATTTCTCTTTTCTCCTCCAGCTTGCTCCTGGGATTTTTCTGTATTTTACGACCAGCTGCTAGAAGCTCGCGCTGCTGTGGAAATGAGTGCGTGCAGCAGGAAGGCTCTGACTTTGCTGAGCAGCGTCTTTGCAATCAGCGGCCTGGGGCTGCTGGGAGTGGCAGTAAGCACGGACTACTGGCTCTACCTGGAAGAGGGAGTCATCATGCCACTGAACCAGAGCACTGACATCAAGACTTCACTGCACTCTGGCCTCTGGAGAGTCTGCTTTCTGGATGGTTAGTAATGAGACTGGGAGTGTATGGCTCAAAAATTAGGCAAATATCTGACAAAATTTGACAGTTAATCATGTATGAATCAGAAATGTAGCACAGATAATGTCAGTGCCAAACTCAAGAGCTTCATCTCTACAGTTTACTGTAAATGTTGCAACAGCAGGAAGCTGTCACAGTGATATCACAGAAACCACCAATATTCATCTTCACAGACAATGACATTCACAATTGCTTCATCACTGTGTGTGGGGTGTGAGTGAAAGAGAGAGGTTGTGAGTACTCGTGGAGTACAAGTGGCAAAGTGAGAAGAACAACAATAATAAGACAGATGATGAGCCCTTGTGCCTGTGTGACGCTGCCCTGCACAACATCATGCTTGGGTTGCATTTTATAGAGTAGATCCTGCTGCCAAAACAGGTCAGACTCATCAACGTGTGGACTCTACAAGACCTGCGAATGTGTCCTGTGGTATGAGAAAAAAGACGTTTGTAGCAGGTCCTTCTGAGTCCTGTAAGTTTGGAGAGGAGGCCTCCATGGATCGGGTTTGTCTTTCCTACAGATAGTTAGAATGAGAATTGGTGCCAAATCAACTCTTTTATGTTCTTCAAACTATTCCTGAACAATTTTTGAGCATTATAAAGCAAAATGAGGCCATTAGGAATGCCAGCGCTATTAAGTAGCATGTGTTCAACTTATACACAAACATTAGGGTCAGTGATACCGTATAACGTACATGTTGAGTTTTTAGCAGACTGTGATACAGTAGCTCTTCTATAGGAATCAGACCGCACAGAAGGCCAGCCATTGCTTCCCATTTGCATTATTAAGCCTTGGGTGCTGGAGACCCTGAGGTCACAGGTTAGCCTTTCCTGCACCAAGTTTGGTAGTTACTACTATCAACTCTGACTCAGTGCTTTAAACACAACAAAGTTACTCCAATCCTGACGCTAATTAAGATTTGGAAGTTCTCACTGTAACAAGATAATACATGTTATCACTTAAAATACTGAGCAACACTTCTTAATCTTTGAATTCAGGTGTTTTTAGTCCCATTGCCACAGGTATATAAATCAACAGTTGTGAAAGAACCCGTTGTTCTGTGTGACAGCCCCGGCCATGTCAGTGTTAGTTGTTGGGCCTTCTTCTTAATATGGCTGTTCATCTCCTGTAGTTGTAATAATTGGGTAGTTTTTTTATCCATATAGTATGTAATTATATTCTGCTGCAATAAGTCATCTGAGCTGTTTTGGGTCATGTCCAGTATTTTGTGAAGTAACAACATGTCCATATTACATGAATTGAGTCCCAGTGAGCTCCATAAAATCTTCACAGGGTGGTACACTGGGAAATATGTGGCACACATTCTCTCGTAATGACACTCGATCATCACATACAGTACTGTACAACCTTCTCATCATATTTTAATGAGAGTGGTAGCCCATTAATTAATTTTCCAGTGCAAAATGATACCCCTTTAGCATCAATACTCAACCAGAGGAAACAGTCCTTGTCTGGAAACTACTTTATATTAACAGTTTGCTTTCATTGCCTTTTCTGTCAACGTTTTCGTTGTTCCCATAGGTCTAGGAGGGTATTTCCTTAGTTACCATGAGCAAGTGTCCCATGACCAAGCTTCAACTCTATTTAGAAATCTTATTTTGAAGTTGGTATTTAATTGAAATGGTCACATTCACATAAAAAAGCATGTACAGAATCACCAGCCAAATCTGAAAAAAAAGAAAAGGTTTTTGCCCCAAAATATGGTTCTAATACACACCTACAAAGTTACGCAACATTATGTCTTCATTTACAGCGAAATGTAGAGTGCCTACTCACTCTCTGGCTCATCCCACCAGAGCAGTTGGACAAATGCCTTTGAGTTAGTGATGAAGTGAGCCAAAAAAGTCCACTTGCCTACATCTTTACTACAATAATGAGTAGCTATGCCTGCCACCACAGCTGAAACTGTTGTGAGCCCCTGCTGTAGTATGTGTCATATGATTGGCACCAAGTCAGTAATATGGGGCAGGAATTCTCCCACAGATTTCTATTTAAGACTCTTTGGGATGTTTCTCTTAAAATGTCTCTGCCTACATGCACTTATTCGCTGCCTGTTTCAGCCCTCTAAACCCTGTTTTAACTTCAATTTAACTTTACCTGGTTAAAGCAATGAGCGTTAACCCTCAAACAGTTTTGCAGATGTGTTAGTCCAATCACACCAACGGCGACAGATAATTTGGATAAATCTCACCCCCACTTCTGTCTCTTTCCTTTTCAGGTGAAGAGTCAGGCCGCTGCTTCACCATCGAGTACATCATGCCAATGAATGTCCAGCTGACGTCAGACTCCACAGTAAACGTGCTCAGTAAGTAACAGCAAACAACACCTCCAGCTGCAGCTTTAGGGGGGAGAAAGTAATCAGAAATTGCAGTGGTTCATATTAAAGCCGGGGAGGCACTTTTTTAAGCTGTAAACTTGTTTTCCAATAAGCTTGTGTGCAGAACTCTGAATGCAGTGAGACAGATAAGTCTGACTCATCTGAACCCTCGTGTCGCTGCCTGCTCCTCTCCAGAATACTTATTGCCTCTTCACAGACTTCACAGTCCTTCAGTAATGCTCAATGTCAAAACTTAACTGAAGGATAAATCAGTTAGTCGATATAATGAGCTCCAGCTTTGCGCTCCGTTTGTGAAAAAATTTGTCAGAGGAGCAGCCGATAATCATCAGGCTACGTTTTTTTTTTTTGTTGTTGTTGTTGTTTTTGGGGTTTTTTTTAATTTCAAGACTCATTGGTCCCCCTCCTCTTAGAAGACGCTTTCTTCTGTGGCTCTCTGTGTGATTTAGATTGAAGTAAAACTATTTTCTATCAAACATGACAAATTAAAGCAGCTGCTGTGTAATTAAAATGGATCAAAACAGTTCAGAGATAATATCTCTGAATTTAATATTTTCACATTTTTTCCCACATTCACAGACTCTTATTTGCATTTCCCCCCCAAATTACATCGTTTTTATTTTTCATTATACTGGCTTCATTTGATATCTCTGCTTCTCTGGCTCAGTGATTTGCTCAGTGTTTTGGGGTTAAAGCAGCCGATTTCTTCATCCACTCTTTATCCTCCTCTTCAGAGATGATCCGCTCAGCCACTCCGTTCCCTCTGGTCAGCCTCTTTTTCATGTTCATTGGTTTTGTCCTCAACAACATTGGCCATGTCCGTCCTCATCGCACTATCCTGGCATTTGTCTCTGGAATCTTCTTCATCCTCTCAGGTACGCAACTCTTCCTGCCTCTTCCCAGCTCTTTGGGACCAACTCTTGTTGTGTCTCAGTTTGGTTTTAAGCTTCAGTTTCTGTATTTCTTAGGTCTGGCTCTGGTGGTCGGTCTGGTGCTGTACATTTCCAGTATAAATGATGAAATGCTGAACAGGACAAAGAGCAGTGAGGCCTATTTTTCCTATAAGTACGGCTGGTCTTTTGCCTTTGCTGCCCTCTCCTTCCTGCTCACTGAGGTGAGAAAACCTGCTGTTTGGCACAAGCTGTTTCCATTAGCTCACACCCTAAAAAAGAAAAAAAAATCTATTCAAAGATCAAATACATCTATATTCACATGAATAAGTCTACACACAAATGTGTAACTATTAATTAAACAGTGCTGCCTCA
This sequence comes from Bujurquina vittata, assembly GCA_015106715.1. NCBI lineage: Eukaryota > Metazoa > Chordata > Actinopteri > Cichliformes > Cichlidae > Bujurquina > Bujurquina vittata. The sequence continues at coordinate 2,777 of VUQK01000078.1, read as the reverse complement.
TAGCAGCAATTAACTGAATTAATACCGTGATTTTGTTTCTGATTATTTTATCTCAGATTATTTTTGAATTTTTGCCCATAGTTTTGCCACATGTTGGCATGTGTGGTAGTGGTAAATAGGAAGAGTTTTATTTTGAAATTTAATCCTTAAAATGACTGTGTTCATAATCTCGAGTGTTTACTGCCCCCTAGTGGTCAATATAAGGAACTGCATTACATTTTGGTTTTTGCTGCACCTTATGCTTCATTCTGCTCAATAATGTTTTGGACTTTGTTGTGTTATGCTCCAAAATAAACCCATCTGATGACGTTTTTTAAAGTATGTAACAACCGTGTAACAAAATACAACTTCCTGTTTGAAGAGGAACCTTAGTTTATATACAAATCAGGTCCAGAGATAAAAAAGGCATCACAAACAGGAGCTCAAGATAAATGGTTCTCATATTATCTCAGCCTGTTGGTTCTCATGAGATTTTGAACAACTAATCATTAACATGGATCAATATAAGTACTACAGATTACAATAGTAATATATTAGTACATCTAATATACAAGTGATTTAATCCAAAAGCTGATTTAATTTAAAAGTCATATGTTTTAAATTCATTAGCGATAAAGGGAAATATTGAACTTGCTTTGATTTTGATAGTTATAACTCACGAGGATCAGAAATCAGTCACCACAAATTATTAGAATATTTCATTTCCAGTTTGAGTAAATTACTATTCAAACAGAAGAGGAGGAAGGATGCTGGGAGTTGTCCATATAAATGATCATCAGCATCCTCCACAAGGACGGTGAGCCTGAAAAGGCTGGCTGTTTGCAGAGTGCTGTATCAAAATATGTCAGTGGAAACTTGACTAGTGGGGAAAGTGTGGTAGGAAAAGATGCACAAGCAAAAGGAATGGCAGCAGGTTCGAGAGGATTGTCAGGAAAAGCTGATTCAAGAACTCGGAGGAACTTCACAAAGAACAGACCAAGGCTGGTGTCACTGGATCAAGAGCCGGCATGCCCAGATTTCTTCAGGAAAGGGGCTACAAATGTCACATTCCTAATATCAAGCCCCTCCTGAACTAGAGAAAGAGTTAGACGCATCTTAAGGAGCTAAGGAGGAAAAGACTGTTAATGAGAGCTCCAAACTCCTCTTTACAGATCAAAGTAAATGTAGCATTTCTTTTAAAAATCAAGGTCCTATAGTCTGGAGGAAGAGTGGAAAGGTACAGAATGCAAGATGTTTGAAGTCCCGTCTAAAGTTTTAACTATGACAGCAGGACATAAGTTATAGACCTTCAACATCAACACAACAGCCAAAGTCATCATCCATTTCAAAGAAGTTCTCACGATGCTTATAAAAAAGGAAATTGGTTCCTAGTGCCAGAAGATTTTTCCTCACTGAGCCTAGACCCATTCTCAGCTCAGCAGCTTTCTTTGGCACATCCAGATCTTGAACTAAGTTATTTAATTCTGGCTGAGTGAATAACCGATGGACAGATGAGCTTCTAGAAGATGGATCTTCAAAGTCCTCATCACCGTTGTGCATCTGGAGACAAAACACCATCAGCCTCTTCACTCTCATCAACTTAGCCAGTAAAAATGTGTATGTGGTACAGGGCTCATTGCTGATGGCAGGTTAGGATAGCTGAGATGATTTAATGTTGGAACTGTTTCCATAAATTCTGACATCAAATGTAAAAAACATCAAAATGTGATGACAGAGCAAAATGGATATTATTTTTTAAAATCAACAACCCCAAATTAGTAAAGAACAAGTGTTTTGGTAAGTGTCTCATTTACATTTTAATAAACTGACTCTTTCTTGGTCACTGCAGAGTGCAGGCGTCATGTCAGTCTACCTGTTCATGAAGCGCTACGCAGCAGAGGAGATGTACCAGCCCCGTCACCCCAGCTTCTATCGCCCCCGCCTCAGCAACTGCTCCGACCACTCCGGTCATTTCCTTCACCCAGAGGCCTGGTCACGTGGACGGAGCCCCTCTGACATCTCGAGTGACGCTTCCCTCCAGATGAGTGCCAGCTACCCTGCGCTCCTCAAATGTCCCGACTATGATCAGGTGTCATCTTCACCCTGCTGAGGGGTTTGTCATCAGAGCTGAGGCCACCTAACGGTTATTAAAGGGTCACAGAAGCATCAACAAAGGCCCGATGAGTTGAAGGTTGATATTTACCTGTGAGTTTGCACCATTATGACCGTGCTCTAGGGATTTGGAGCAAGTTGGGTTTTTTTTAAATCTGGTCAGGAAAGTTTTTGGGGGAATTTGTTGTTGTAGCAGAAACTACAGTTTTTTTGGCAGGTAAAGGCAAAAATTGCAGATTTTAGAAGAAACCATACATGGTTATTGTATTATTGTTCCTGCAAAGACCTAAAAACATTTAAATTTGATTGTTTATTCATTTTTTTAGTTTCAGAAGGTAAACTATAAATTACCATGAACTGCATTTTAACTGTGCCTGTGCTTTTTACTTTGTGGTGCTTCATAGCTGTTTCTTTGCTTCCTTTTGTGATTTAAATGAATGTTTTTTGTTTTTGAATATTATTTTTCTGGATTATAAACTGTGCTAATATAGATGCATCACATAATTGCAATAATAATAATAATAACAGGAGGCACAATATAATCTGTGGTTAATGTTAGCTGAAAAGAAAAAAAAGGAAGTATTTTGGTCCTGGATGTGCAGTTTCAAGACCACACATCTCTTTCAAAAGTTGAATTTACATCATCATCACAATCAGCAATACGTCTGCAGTCAGAGCCATATATA
>VUQK01000077.1:0-15995 GCA_015106715.1 Bujurquina vittata | reverse complement strand
AACAAAAACCCCCCCCCCCCCCACACACGCACACACACACACACACACACACACACACACACACACACAGATCAGTCCCAGAACATGCAGAGATAATGATGTTGAAGGAATTTTATGCTGACTTGTGCCTGCATTTAATCCTGCTAAATATGCTGTACCCATCCAGCAGCCTCTAATCCTCTCACGCAGACTTGAGGACCATGATTTAAGCACTTCGCACCAAGAAACGGAAAGCTTTGACTTCTCAGGGTGTCTGATATGGTATAAAAAGGATTCTTCATCCCTTCTGGTCACATTGTGGCTACTCCGTTTCTTTCACTGCACTCTTTGTCTACAATGGGCACACACTCTATAATTCCCCTCAACTGACCCCTTTCAGTGCTTCAAAGAACAAGCAACATTATGATTAAAATATCAGGCTACATAGTTTCAAAACCTGTGACAATAAACCAAAAGGAGATTGAATACTTGAAATGCTGCCTCTCTTCAAAACAGGCCCAATAAAGGGCCCACCCGTCTCAAAAGTCAGATCCAGTCATAACATGCACTCATACAATGCAAACACACTAACAAAACATGGTCAAATACCTCTCATTGCACACACAATTACACATTTAGATGAGTAAAGACACCCTAAGGGCCACTGAAACTGTTTACCTCCTCCCCCTGCTACCTCAACTCACCAAGGAGTTGGTGTGCGCAGGAGCAGCCACCAATGCCAATTACGGTGTATTTATGGTCTGCACATTATGGTGAGCAGATGGAGTCATCTTTAACTCCCTCCTTCTGATTTTGTGCAGTTTGCTGCCCAACCACACAACTACTGCCTTCCTGCTAAGCACTGGTAAAAGCCGAACCAGGCTTGAACCGGGCTTCCGTGGCCCAAACCCACAGCTCACTCAGCAACAGTCAGAGGAGTGTACTGACATGAGAAACGTTCCCCTGGACACAAGTGAAACCAAAGAATAGGCCAGAGTCTGGAGCCAATGTTGCTAAATATTCTGCAAAACCCAGAGATTTACCTTGTTTTTTTTGTCCCCCCCCTTGCTCCCTCCCCAGGCCTTTTACTCTGCCCAAACTGGAAGCTGGTATTGATTTAGAGTGCTGACAATCTCGCAGATAGCAAAAGGAAAGCAACACATCAGTCTAATAGCTGAAAATGCTCATATTTGAGTGGTAATGAGGTATGTTTGCAAAGCACCCAGTGATTAAAATCATACCGTATCTACACTATAAACCAAAAAAGGAGAGACGTTACTCCTGCTGTTTGTCCACTGCTTTTTCCCTTCCACGCGTATATATGTAAGTTGAGACAGAAGACCAGGATGTGCTATTAAGTCAAAGCCTACCTAATAATCCATGTGAGGGCAGTAAAAACTGACAAACTTAAAAGTTTTGAGAGAAGAGCAAACTACAATTTAAAACAAACAAACGAACAAAAAAAACAACCATCCCCCCCAAAACACTAATTTCTATTTATAGGGATGTAAAATGGGGGGAAAAAAAGTGAGCCTGCGTGACTACTTGGGGAGAAAAGCTACTCTCACATCAGAGTGAGACTGAGTTATGTTTGTCTGGAGAACTTTCCACTTTTCTCCATGTGGTTGGCAGTAACTGATAGCCTCGAGCCAACCAGAAGCCTTCACATTTGCGGGAGAATTTATGATCAGGTGGTTTCAGGTTTATGTCCAGGTCTCGGAAATACCACACAAATGCTACAGATGGAGGAGATGCTTATTACCTCAGCAGGTGCCCAGCCACCTCTGTCAGCAGCAGTCCAAAACAAACTGGCAGGAAATTTGATTTGCGTCATAACGCGTATTTGATGGCGCATGTTTATTGTTTGCAGACTTCTTTTTTCACTGCTAACTTGCCACTGTCTTGTCAAAAATGTTGACCACTCAGGAGCCCATGGACACACGTAGACTCTCACTGCTTGGGTTAGGGTTGGCATTCTCTGTAATTCCACCAGACAGCTGGTCTCAATTACTCCCCCAAGAGTTGAGGGATGGGTTTAAGGAAGGTTTTTAAACCTACCGGAGAAGTTGTTTGCAGACACTCCCAAAACATCCATGTCAACTAATCCATTTGAGCCCAAAAGGTCTCAGTTGGAAGATGCTGAAATCTGAAGATACTCCCACACCTACAAAGGTGATTGAGAAACGCTGATTCAGCAGGTATTTTAGCATAGACTGGACTAAAGATGGACGCAGCCAAAATACCCAACTCAGGGCTTCAATATGGTAAACTAGTGGCTTATGCCACTTTAAACTGGACTGGGCCCTGTCCAACAAAGCAAGTTAAACATGCCCAGGATAGCTTTCCATTATCTGGTGCCACTTACTCTAACATCAGTAAATTAAGCTAATTTATCATTGGGTAAGTCAGCCCAGGGTTGGCTTCATCTCTGCAATTTTCACAGAAGGCCCACGAATAAAAATAGGCGCCATGTTTTGAGATCATATATCAATGTTTATAGAACAATTAGTAGCCCAAATCCTACTTCACAGCACAGGTCATTGACTACTGCATATCTGGACAAAACAGCAGTGCTGGAGAGTTATCGCTTAATGCCGGTGCTGATGGCTTGGTTTGTAAGATACATCCATATTTCCTCTGTGATATTAAATTTGACACCAAGAGTAAATTTACATCTTAACTGGGCGACATTTCTAGAAATGCATTCTGTCGACTTGTCACAAGGGAAGAAATTAACTATAGAGGCAAAAGATGTTTTTGAATTGGTCTAAAAATGTGTTTATTTCTGTTGTAACTTTAACCATGAGGGTTTGTGTGGGCTGAGCCACTTTGACAGCCTGCATCAAATGGATGTTCAAGGAACTGCAGTTTTTGGAACTTCTGTGTTGGCTTCATTTTTCAGCCCTGCAGGTTGCCGCTTGGTTATAAATTCAAATCTGGCTCCATCTAGCATTCTATCACTCAGTCAAAAACGTAATCATCATACCAACACAAAGACCTTTTGTCTACAACAGTTTTGATTGAACACAGCTTTCAGCACAGCAGCCATCGTATTTATGATGCAATCAAATGAACCGGTGGCATTTCGAGCAGCTTCGCATTCATTCAACTTGTTACCGTGAAAGGACATGAGGAGCGACAAGTCAATGAGGCAAAAACTCCTCTCTCATTGGCATCCAATTCTCAGGCCTGTCACCAATCAAGCTGCTGCCTGCTACACCTTGTACTGCTCCACTCCCATCTTAACACACACACACGCACACACACACACACTACAATAGAAATTACTTCAAAAATGCAAAGGGAGACAAAACTGATCAAAACGAGGATGAGTGTTGTTGTGTTTAAAGGAAAAGCCTTTAAACATAAAAACATTCAGGCTGAACAATAAAGAAAAAATAAAACAAAACTTACCAATCCAGCAATAGGAGTAGGTAGTCTGTTGACCCTCTTGACAACACCAGGTTTGATCTTGTTAATCAGTCTGAGAGCAAAGATAGAGAACACCAAGGGAAGGGAGAGGGGAAGTGAAAGCAGTCGGTCATTGGCTAGCCTGCGTTAACTGTGAAGGAACGAACAAAACGTGCTGCAAAGTCTTAGTGTTGTGTGTTTACGACTTTGTTTAATGGCGGCCACCTGGCTTCAGTTTAGCAAATCGCCACTGCTGCAACCATGATGTAAACACACCGGGCCCACTGCTCCTAAAATACACCCTCCAATACTGAAACAACCCCAAACAACCGCACATCAGACTCTGAGAAACTTATAGCAAGACGGCGGATAAACTGAGATTAAACACAAAATAGCAATTACAGTTTGGACAACTGGACTAAAGGCTTTATACATGACTGCAGTTTATTGCACCTCAACGATCCAATGGGGGGGGGGACAAGTACCGCGGAGTAAAAATATTCTGTTATTTATTGGTGTTTATTCTGGTATTTACAAGTCATGCTACCCTATTAAAAAGTCCTCCTTTCACAGTTTAAGTTATGTAACATTTTGCAATAAAATATACTCAAAGCAAATGGGCTGCAACTAAATATTTTCATTATTACTTAGCTGATTTTTAAAAAATTGATTATATGCTTAATGCTGTGCACCAATTAGCCACATTCAAAATGAGGTGAAGTGAAGAATACTGAACACATTACTGCAATTCAGTTTTCAGCTGTGAAACCTTGGGATTTACATAGATGTTACTTTGACAGCCACCTAGACAATGATACACACTCCTCTATGGCAACAGCACTCCCCAAAGGCAGTGGTCTCTCCCCATGCTGCATAAACTGCTGGAGGAACCAGGCCTCCAAACTCCCAATCTCACTGATTAGCAAACATTCAGTGCCATACAGTAAAAGACACGGACGTTCCATGTGCAGACACCACCTTGAAGGGCACAACATGAGGCAAAATAATTAGTTTAGTCTGCAGGCTGGGGCGTGGAGGCAATGGTATAAGACGTATAACGGGCTCTCAATAGATGTAAAGAAAGAATGCAAAGGGCATTTGGGTTCACATTACTCATTTAGCATGAAACAATAGCACATTATGAGATAACACACGCACACACTGTAAGCGAAGTAGGATACAAACATGTGTGCGACCCACACTAAACATTCTTTTCCCAGCGCGAAACGGTGATAACTGCAACACAATGGGAAGGCAGGCAGTGCTGCTGGGCGAAGGTGATTTTAATCTGTCTTCCTCTTCCTCACGTTGGGAAAACACGGACAGCTTGTTAATGAGAGTGTCTGTTGTTCTCTGACATCAGGCAAACTCTGGAGTCAGGATCAAAATCAGCAGAGTGAATGGCTTCTTCTCTGAACCAATGCCAAAAGAGTGTGGAAGATTCTGCATGGCCTGCTGGTAATTACAGCTTCCTGCTGATCCGTGCAAATCACATCACTGATGTGCCCATTTAGCAGTGCTGCCCACAAGCTGACACATAAAGGAAGATGAGGCTATCCCTCACACGCACCCCTAAATCTGAGGAAAGCCACAATCCCACAACTCTAAGAAGACCAGTTAGTGAATCAATGCATAAGCCAATTCTGCAGAGATAAATTTGTTCCTCCAACTCGTCAAAAATGTCGATGCACCCGTGCTAATGAAAAAGCGTGGTGCCCTGATTCTCTCGTGCGGTTTCAGCTGAAGGCTTTTCCATTCACTACTCAGCTTCTCACAGCTCTCATTAAAGTAAGGGTGGCGCTCTGGCCAATCCACAGATCTTTAACATCTGTCAAACACACAACACAGCTATTGAAATAGATCAGATTTCATATTCTCAAACAAGACCACAGGGGGAAGAGCTGAAAGAAACATCAAACAACTACACAGTAGAGTCACTATTGTGCTGTCTCAAAACACAAGATCACTTTATGTGACTAACAAACTGTGACCCAGCAGGGGGTCTGCCTGGGAAACATCAGTAACACTTACGTTGGTGCGCAGACCTGGAGGAGAGCAGAGGGATTCCTTATGAATGAGTGGCTTACGAGAAGTGCCTGGAAAAAGCAGAGTACTTACTCACACAGAAGAACGCCATTCTCCAGTGCTGATCGGAAGTCGCTGCTCCCAAATTTTTTCTTGGTTACTGCCTGGAAAAGAAAAAAAAGTGAGCAAAAAAAAAAAGCAAGAAGGGTTGGATGAGGAGAGGAGGCGGGAGATGGTGGTGGTGGTGTGTGTGGGGGTGAAATAGGGTGGGGAGCTTAAAGAAGAAAGGTAGGATGTTGACAACAGTGGCAGAGGAAGTCAGAGGTATTTCCTCCCGAGTTCCTACACCATGTCTGTAGGGAGAGAGTCGTGCACAGTTCTTCAGGTATTCCTCAGGAGCTTGCAAGTGGCTCCTTCTTCTCACTTTAATGCCAAAAGCTGCTGGGAAACCAGAGAGCTGGGCTAAAACTGTGCTGGAGTCAGACTGCCTGAGCCACAAGGCTATGGCAGCATCTGGAGTACGGGAGGAACACAGCACTGTGTTATAGCCTCATGCCTTTCCCATGATCTAAAACCACCGCTGCAGGAACGCCAAGAGCCATTATGTAGGCAAACACACTGCATGCATGTCGTGCAGTCTTATGCATTTAAACTCGTGCACATGTGTGTCCTTAATTTCAAACATATCAAGAAAATTGTATTTTTGTTTCTGCATTTTGTAGCCCTTCATAAATGGAAAGCCGTATTTTCCCCTAAGGGGAAACAATCATATGTATAAACCCATTCATATGGATGGGCAAGTATGTCCAAACCTTGGACATGGTACTGTACTTCCACCAGCTCTTCAGTTCTTTATAGGGAATATTTTACAGCCCTTATTCCCAAAAAGTTGGGATGCTGTGTAAAATTGACATGAAAACAGAATCTCAAACCCAGATTTTATTCACAACATAGAAAGCATCAAATATTTAAACTGAGAAAATTTACAAATTTAAGAGAAAAGATTAGCTCATTTTGAATTTGATGGCAGCAACACCCGTTTAAAAAAGAAAAAAGTTGGGGCAGGGCCATGTTTACCACTGTGTAACATCCCCTCTTCTTTTAACAACAATTCATAAACACCTGGGAACTGAGGAAACCGGCTGCTGGACATTTGGGAGAGGAATCTTGTCCCATTCTTGTCTGATATAAGATCCCAGCTGCTCAACAGTCCTGGGTTTTCTTTGTTGTATTTTTTGTTTTATGATGCATCAAATGTTTAAGTGGTGAAAGGTCTAGAATGCAGGCAGGCCAGTTCAGCACCTGGACTCTTCTACGAAGCCATGCTGCTGTAATAGCTACAGTATGCAGTTTAGCAATGTCATGTTGAAATATGCAAAACCTGCACTGAAAAAGGCGTAATCTGGGAGGGAGCATATGTTGCTTTAAAGCCTAAGACCAGACATTCAAGCTGGTAAAGCTTGAACCCCAACCTGTCAGTTCCCTGATACTTTAATGTACCATCATGGCATCAGAGATGCAGGCTTTTGAACTGAGTGCTGATAACAACCCGGATGGTCTCCCTCCTCGTTAGTCCAGAGGTGTCCATGTTTTCTAAAAAGAATTTCAAATTTTGATTCATCTGATGGTAAAACAATTCTTCACTTTGACTCCGTTTGAGTCTGTTTTAAATGACCTTTGACCCAAAGAAGACACCAGTGTCATGTTCACATATGGTTTCTTCTTTGAATCCTAGAGCTTTAACCTGCATTGGTGGACGGCACGGTGAGCTGTGCTCACTTCTGTGTTCCTGAGTCCATGCAATGATTTCCAGATTCATACCTGTTTTTAATGCAGTGCTGTCTGAGAGCAAAGGCATCCAACATGGATTTTTAGCCTTATATTGAGTCTCTCAATATATTGATATGATTTTTATACCCAATCATGTTACTGATTTGCTGCCAATTAATCCATTTACTTGCAAAATGTTTTTAAAAAGATGTGTTGATGCATTCAAATTCAAAATGAGCCATTTTTCATAGTAAAATATCTCACTGTAAACATTTTTGCTGTTTTCTAAAGTGACTAAAATTTGGTTTTATGAGATTTGAAAATTACATCATTACATTCTGTTTTTATTTCCATTTTTACAGAACAGCCCAACTTTTCTGGAACTGGGGTCGTAGAACGGTTTGTTTTTTAAAATCTGTATCTGGGTGTACACCCAAATACATTAGACAGTAACACTCCAACATATTGGACTGAAGGCAGTTTTTGAGCCATTTTTTTTAATGATATTACCAAGAGGGGGTGAGCTGATGAAAACTGCAAGAATCAGTCTGGTAAGTGCAGCTGGCATGAGCAGAAACAAACCCATGCACTTGCACAGAAAGCAAAAACAAGTTGGACGAGTCTCACCAACCAAATTGATCAGATGTTCTTCATCTCGGGCCTATTATCTGATTTCCTTTGTCCCACAGAAATGGACAAAAGGCGGAACAATTATTAGTTCAGGCAAACATTGAGGATGCCAAGAGAGACGGGAACAATTCAAGAGACTGGCTACATACCGCTATTATTATTTCCGACAGGTTATGCTACACCCCAAAACACACCCTAGGTAAGCTGAGACGGCCAAAGCCTCAAATACCCATCATTCCTAAAGCATTAGACCATGCTGTAATAGATGAATAAAGATTAAGGTTCTCACACTAGTAGACAGAAGCCTTTCTGCAAATGTGATTGAGCTGCTGTTTGAGAAATACTTGTTTTGTTTACGAAACACAGAGATCTTGGCCTAGTCCTCTTCCATTGACCAAAATACAATCAGAACCAGACACTGAGAGCTCAAAACCAGAACATGCAAAGCTACAGACATGCAGACAAGCTCACACCGAGAGCAAACAACCCTTACAGCACAGTGCGATCAGCCAGCTGCTGCAGTTGGCATATGAAATCCTGACCCCTACTGTTCTATAGACACAGCTGGGATTTACATGCAAAACAAACAATACATGTGGAGACAGCGTCAAAAGTATGTTTCCATCTTCTTCTGACCTTTCATAAATGTGTCCAACTGGACAATCACAATAACCTCCACCTTTAAGGGAAAAAAAAGGGAGCCAGCCTGTAATTGACACTAAGCTGGATGCATCAGCATACTTTTCTCTTATACAGTCATCATTAGAGGTATTAACTGCACTTAGATCCAGCCCTGCTGTGCCCTCCCTCTCCTGTTCAACCTGCCATGTAAGATAAAAACTCTAATCTGCACCAGTATACTGCTGCTCTGATTTAACAGGGAGATTTAAGCCAGAGCAGATATTTCAGACATAGCTTGCCTTCATGCCGACCCAGCAAAGTTTATTACAGGCTACGGAAGGGTTGGGGTACTCGTGTGAAATTCATCGGTGTCTTGGAAGAGGCCAAATATTCAGAGTCTCTCAGCCCATGACCACAGTTATTGTTTATTCATGCAGGGCACTGAGGCAACTCTGTATTCAAGGTTTGTGCGGATGCAGCCCCCTCTGGCCGCTAATTGTTCCTGAAATTCTTTGTTTCTTCTGCAGCACACAGAGGTATGGGTCATCAGAGGGCAGTTGGGACCTTATCCAAATATTTCAGGGTTTGGACTCAAGGAAAAGATACTAACGCAGAAGCTGCTAGCACCAACATATTGGAATAATAGAACTACATCAACGTGCAACTGCAAGTGAATGCTGTCGTTTGAGGGCCGGTCTCACATGAGTACTTCTGAAAGCACTCGGCCTCGTATCTAATTGGTTTCTGTCAAAACAATCCAAAAGCCTGAGTGGGGCTGCAGTGACGGGACTAATGATCAATCCAAGCCCAGCGTTTGGTATGAAAAACAGCAGCATAGGTCACAGGGAGGGGTGGGATTCACAAACTTGGCGATTCACTATATTTTTAAAAATTCTGAAACAATACCAACATTTCTAGAAAAAGTAATCACTACACTTTGATAATAACTTTGCACATAAAAAAGTCCCGGAAAACCTGACGCAGAATGTTCCGTGGATTAGAGTGTTTCTGAAAAAATATACTGTACTTTAAATTTAATTTTGGATTGAGATTGTTTTTATTACTTAATTAAAATGTCTCACTCTTATTTTATGAGGCTGGCTGCAGAATTTGTCAAGAAAACTAAAACTACCCACCTGAAACTACAGCACCACTATATTCTCTTTTTAGTGGATTCACTAATTGTGAAATTCTTTCCAATTCAAGGCAATTGTCCTTTAAAATTAAGCTAATATGGGTAATTAAGATTCAGAAAGTCTTCGTAACAAATTAAATTTTGTTTATTTGGGACCATCTTTTCAAAAAAAATAATTTGTTCCATTTTATTTCACTGTAATGTGCTTATTTTGAAATACTATCTTTATCTGATGACTTCAGCTTGGACCCTGCTACAATAGACATTTTTCAAAATTTTGCTACATTTAAATAAAACTGATTGATTCTTTGTGCCACACAATCAACGGGATGCTGGAAACATTCTTTAAAAAAACATACTGTCATGCTAGCATCACATCGTTGCTGCACATCCACGACATGAATCTCGTGTACCACCACATCCCAAAGGTGCTCTGTTGGACTGAGATCTGGTGACTGTGAAGGCCACTCGAGTGCAGTGAACTCATTGTCATGTTCCAGAAACCAGTTTGAGATGATCTGAGCTTTGTGACGTGGCATGTGACCCTGCTGGAAGCAGCTATCAGAAGGTGGGTACACTGCAAGTCACAAAGGGATGCCCAGTTGGTACTAAGGAACCTTAAGAACATACTCCCTACACCATTACACCACTGGCAGCCTGAACTAATCACAAGACAGGATGGAGCTATGCTTTTATGTTGTTTATGTCAATGTCACAGCAGAAATCGAGACATGTTTTTCCAGTGTTTCTTCTACTATCCAATTTTGATGGCTCCATGTGAATTACAGCCTCTCTACAATTTCACATTCTCAGCTGACAGGAGTGCCACCCACTGTGGTCTTCTGCTGCTATCAATGTTCCTTGTGTTGTGCATTCAGAGATGCTCTTCTGCTTATCCTTATTGTAAGTGGTTATATGAGTTACTGTTAGCTCTCTAGCAGCTCGAAGTAGTCTGGCCATTCTTCTTTTACATCTGGCATAAGCAAGGCATTTTCATACAGAGACCTGCCTCTCACTGGATATTTTCTCTTTTGAGTCCATTCTCTAAACCCTAGAGATGGTTTTCTGGGGAAATCCCTGTAGATCAGCAGTTTCTGAAATACTCAGACCAGCCCGTCTGGCATAAATAACCATGCCTTATTCATAGTCACTTTAATTGCCTTTCTTCCTGCACCGAGTTGCTGCCATATGATTGGCTGATTAGATTGCATTAACATGCAGTTGAACAGGTGTACCAAACAAAGTGGCTCATGAGTGTGTGTGCAAACTCTCCAGAAAGGTAGACTTGTGTTACATTGTTTACACAAGTTAATATGGTAGATAGGACAAGAAACTGAAAAAAAGGCTTGGTTTTAGTTCAGTATTACATGACTGCAACCAGATATGTAACAAAACATCCGAAAAACTGCAATATTGTGTTACCTTTGACCCTCTACTTTGTTCTGTTTTGTGTTTCTATTTGAGAAACACAATACAGTGTTAACCACACACATGAACAGAGAGCATTAAGATAAAAGCTGTTGAAATATTATATAGATTATAGCCTAGGATGTTACATGACCTTCACCTGGACCAATAGCTACTGGGAAACTTCACCCAAAACCTCTTTAAAGAGCTTTTTTAAGTGCTCCGAGTACAGACTCTTGGAGGAATACATTCTTAGAAATCAATCAACGTAAACAAAAGAGGTGTCAAAAAAGCTGCCGTCGCGTGTTTGACACCTGTGATTGATTTAACATCAGTGAAACATAAATCTAATATTTAAACTCTTATTATATATCTAATCACTAAGCTATTACTCATTGCAGGCTGTTTAGTTGTAGGGCCAGCCACACGCGTGATCTTTTGACCTATAAGTAAAAACACTGCCACCTGTTCTCGTTTGTCCCACCAATCACACTTGAAGCCTTTCTATTTAATTAACAAGGACCTCCATTATTCCACTGGGGCCCTGTGGTTGTAGGACACAGCGCCCTGTGCTGACAGCCTGCCAGCTCTGAGGGGGCTATGCTCACAGCCATGGAAGCTAATGCAGGAATGTGTCCATGTGACAGGCTCCAGACCATTTAGTCTAGTTTTTAACACCACCACCAACCTCGCCACGCACACATGCCTCTGTTTAAAGACTGTGAAGCCAAGCAGCTTGTTAATCATTCAGAGGCAGAATCCAAGAAGTTGGGGGAAAAAAAATCTCTTTGAAGAGAAACCGTTCCCCTGTGACAGCACTAGGTAGCCGATTGCTCTCGTATTGCACCAAATTTCACGTTACCTCCACTGCCTTTACCTATTTGTTCAGCCTTCTGTTCACCCTCCCTATAGTGCCTGTCTGAGATCATTAAGCCCCCACCTCACTCCACCACCAAAGCCACTACAATGGGCCAGTGTGCAAGTGTGAGAGACACTGATGTCACATCGAAAACATTCAGATTCACCCCTCATGAAATAAGAACAATATTTGTTTAGTTAGGGCCATGCAGCACTTTCATGCAACCCTGCTGGGAAGAGAATTTGCAAGATGAGGACACAATTTTTTACCCGCTTGTTATGAGAAAAGAGGGGGAAAAGTGAGCCTGGCGCGAGGTGGAGTGGAAACTTTAGAGAATATGACATTTTAGGAATGAAATGGAACTGCTGTTTTTTCTGCTGGCAGCTATTTTAAAATTTGATGACTGCCATAAGAGAGGGGGAAATTACTGTTTTTTTAAAAAATGCATTTTTCAGCTTTAGAAAGGAAACCACTTGTCAAAGCCTCTGTTATATAGTACTCGCTTTCCAGAATTGGTCAAAATCTTAATATGTAGCATGAAATGTGAATGTTTGGATTCATTACTAACATCTAATTTTGTATAATAAGCATCATAAATCAAAGCTATTTGTTGTGAATTTGAGTTAATCCAGTGTAGCAGAAGGTTTTCTTAATTGCTCTGTTGAGTTCCCACTCTACCTGTAGCAACTGGAGCCTCAAAGGCAAAGGGAAATTAAAAGAAAGAAACAGGTCTAGACAAGATCTGACAACTGGAGCATCAGCCAGCAACAATTATGACTGGGGTCAGATCCATGTACCTGTTCTCTGAAGAGATAAGAGCTAAGGCTTGCGGGACACATCCTTTAAAGGAGAAGATTGATGCCCCGGTTACCTGAGACGTGAGGTCAAAAGGCCACGCATGCCTCCACACATCTGTTGGTCAGGGCTATTATTATTATTTGGAACTTGGGTGCTGGCAGTTTAGGCAGCTGCTCAGTTTACAACCATTAAATTGTTCTCAAACATGTTTGTATTGGAAGGTAAAACTCAGCCAAACACATAGCTGCAAAAAAAGAAATACATATATACACCAAAGAGATCGTTTCCACTGGCCTGTGACAGTACACTTCTCTTATAGACCACCTTGCTTGTTATTCCTGCTGTGGAAATCCGGACAGAAAAGGAATGTAAAGGAATGGCTTGAGATATTTTACTCACCTCAATCCATCTCTGCGCCTCCGAGTAGGCTTCCTCGCTGCTGATAGAGGACTGCTCACGCCACTCCATCACGAAACCGTATTATGCGAGCTTCACCGGCGGGTAAAGTGGGTTCCTGGAAGCCCGCATTTAATAAAAAGTCCACGAAATTGTGAGGTCAAGCAAGCAAACTCAACCAACGCACACAAGTGAACTCGCACTCCTCATTCATCAAATATGTGCTCCTCCTATTGTTCTTTCTCAGTTAATGAATGCAAGGTGTAACAGTGTGCATCAGCTTGCGGCTGCTTACCTGTTCTTTCATCAGACACACCTGTGCGTTGTTTCTTTTTGGCAGCGTGTTTTCACACTCCAGCTTTTACGCAGCGATCCAGAGTATTTGGAGCCCGGAGCTCACCTCTGACGGCACCGACAGGAGACACTTTTTCCACCTCAAGTTTAAAGCTGCACGAGTTTGCAGCGTGGGTGTCTCCAAACTGAGGTCCGGGGACCACCCACGGGTCCTTGAGCGGTTTCGTTGTTATGCGCCCCCCCCCCTTAAGAAAACAATTTGGACTCCAGGTTTTCACTGTGTGCAGAACAGTGGGCCAGATGCGCACTAGTGAAGCAAGCAAGTAAGTTCTCTCAGACTACAGCTGGCGCTTACAAATATCCTAAAAGAAAATGTGAGGTCCGCGGACTGCTGGTCTCCAAGCACAAAAATGTCAAAAGAAAGAAACACTGTAAACTTCTCTGATTGCAGGAGTTCGGCTCTACTTTTCAAACAAAGTAGAACCGAAACAACACCGCCACCAAGCGGTGCTCAAAGGGCGTTGCAAGACCTCAACAAAAAATGTACTCAAGCAGTTCACTTGGATTTTGGTGTTTCAAGTGTTAATGCGAAACAACAGTACTGACTCATGCAACTGGCAAACCCACGCAATTTTCCTCTCTACAAAGAGCAAATTTAAAATCCTTAAACGAGGTTTGCTGCTGTTTAAGTCTCTATAAATCTTTTTAAGAGTAATTAAGATTGAGAAGCCAAAAGGTCTCCAGTGTGATGGTTTCTGTACTTTGAGCGTGACATATTTTCAAAAAATCTGGATAGTTTGAGATACAGTTGCCATTATATTAACAAGACACAAATCAGGACAATCTTCTGATAGTCTGCCCAATGCTGGGACTGATAGAAAAAAATTGTTTAGAAAGATCCATTAAAATGAGTAGAACAAAGTCCATCCCATGATCAGTAGCTCGTAGAACCACGTTTTGCTGCAATAACTTGGTATCGTTTTTAATACGACTCAGTCTCTCAGTGTTGTGGATTAAGTTTTTCCCACTCTTCTTTACAATTTTGCTTCAGTGCTTTGAGGTTTGTGAGCATTTGTTCATGCACAGTATTTCACTTTCACTGGGCCATTACAGCGCTTTGTTTTTCAGTCATTCTGTTGTAGATTTTCTGATGTGCTTTACATAATTGATCTGTTGTATGACTGAATTTCAGCAAAGCTTTAGCTGTTGGACAGACGGCCTCACACTTGACTCTAGAATACTTTGGTGTACAAAGGAGCTTGTGATAAACCCGACTGCAAGGTGAGCTGGTATGAGCCGTTTTTGTACTACTATACAGTTTGGTTTCTACCAAACATCTGCACCTTCGTCTCATCTATCCAAAGGACACTGTTCTTTGGAAACAGTAAGGGTGTGCTCAGTTTTCCACTTTTGTCACATGACTGCATGTGTCAGACAACTGAAAGTAAAAAGCCAATTTTCTTGTAACAAAAAAAAAATCCACAAAAGAAATGTTTAATAAATGTTCCATTTATTTGACATATTTCTTATTACAAAAATGTAGACACCTTCCACACAGATTTATAGTCTGTTTGGTGAGCCTCACTATAACACCATTTTTGCATACAACAGCATTAGTCTATTAGTTTATTTCCAAAGCTATGAATGAAATAGTCTTGCAAAACGTACTTCTTCAGCTTGTGTTGAGCATGTGATTAGATTTATCATTCAAAACAAAAAACACTACATACAGCATGTGTCACTGAAGTCTGAGTAAAAAAAGTTGACTTTCTTCACTGAAACTTTGATAAATTTTCTTCTTCACTAAAATGCCAAATGTAAAGTAAACAAACCGTAGTACAGTGTTGAGATAGTACAGCCAATATCTGTATGACATTTTAGCGATGTCAGCAGAGGCGAGCTGGAAGATTCTGATCTTAATAAGAAATACTTTTAGTGACAAGCAGCACTCAGTTTGCTTTAGAATTAATTAACTTGTATCAACTATGTAGAACACAAGTGAAAATTACTTTACAAGGATATCCCTGACATTTTTTTCCACACTTCAACTTGCTATAGCATTTTGAAACAAACAAAATTCAATAAAGTCAGCACTTCAGAATGTTTGGCAGTAATGTTTTCTTTGTTGTCTAGGGTCAAAAATAGTCGTTTCCTCAGTATGAATCTTTGGAGAGGGCAATGATGGTGAAACGAACCTCCTGAGGGTCACGAGCCATGAAGATTTTGCAAACCTCTACAGCATCCTAGAACAGGGAGGACAATGATGAAATGCAGCTAAGTTTACAGTTGTTTTTATGAAAGTCACTCACTTATATCTGTGTGTCTCACCTCGAGGAAAGTATCTTCTGAGGTTTTTCCATGGACAATAGGGAAAGGCTTTCTGCCATCTAGGAATTAAAAAAAATGTGCTTAAAATTTTCTAGTACTAAATGTTGTAATGAAAGCAATAGCTATGAACAATGTAACAAATTCCACTAAATAGTTCCTATAAGCACACTTCCGTTTTTGTGGATAACTTACCCAGTTCATACAAGTGCCCGCCGACATTCACGAAAGCTATAAAATGCAGATTCACTTTCTCATCTAAACTTGGGGCCTGTGACAGACAAGAAGCAAACAGTTCAACACAAAGCATGCAAAAAAAAAAAAAAAAAACCGGAAAAAAAACAG
>VUQK01000076.1:0-13546 GCA_015106715.1 Bujurquina vittata | reverse complement strand
AGATATCATCTGTGATTGAAAAAGCATAAAAATTTGGTTTGGTTAAAAAACAAACAAACAAAAAAACCATGTACTATTTAAAAATCAGCTCAAACCATGGCTGTATGGTATGTATAAGTTATTGAATCTGGAAACATCACCTTCATGCTGTCTTGCAGATAAGTAGGTAAGAAAATCATACACCTATCTTGTCAGTGTTTAAATCTTGAGTTACAGGCAGTTAATTAAGCATAAATACTGCAAAGAGGAGAAACAGCTGCCTGTCCGGTAAGAGCGTTGGTTGCTGTACTGGCACCCCAAACACTAATTTAGAGGGATTTGGTATTTAATTATTTCTGGCCTGCATGCAGTCACTCTTGGAAGTCACCTATCTGCCCAAAAAGGTTCACACATAATCCCTGTACAACTACCAAATGCCATCTCAGTGTTTTTTTTTTCACAAATTAAAACTAGCATTTTATGAATTGTAGACATGCTAGCAGGTATGTATCTTTTCTGTATCATTAGGACAGCGAAAGCCTCACTATATCCACTTGTCTTTATGCTATGTTAAATTAACCTGCTGACTTTCTCATATTTAGAACGTAACATGAATTTCCTTATTTATCCCTTCACAAGGATGCAAATAAGCGAGGTCACATATCTGAGGCAGGAGTGGACAGCCACATTACCCTGATTTGCCTGGTAAGTGCCTGGCAAACAGTCAATACAGTCATAACAGCAGGAATGGAAGCCTTTGACTCTGTGGACTTGGCCTTTGCCACATTTTGCTGAACAGGTGGACTCAGGAACCTGCAAAGGTTGTGACAAAAATTTTCAGGATTAGGCTACATTGGATAGTAAACCTTTTAAATGACATAAGTTCTGATATTTTTCTGAATAACCAAGGTTACCTGTGCAGTATGCCATTCAAAGAGGGACTTATTAAGGAACAGTTTTTGTTCAGTGTATTTTCCCACAGGTCTAAAGTTCACTTCATGTGACTTTGTCCAGTCCCACAGAATCATATTGTATCCTATGTTTGGGTTGCCATCTTTGTCAAACTCTATTTTTGTAGCATTTATCTTAACAGACGTGTTCCTTAAAACCTCCGACAGCTGGAAAATTAAATTCCTTATTGTTATTATTGATAAGCTTGATTTCAAATTGTGTGCAGTCACCTACACCTACATTCATCATTTGTTGGACAAAGACACAATTTATTAAATGGATAAGAAGCCAAAGCATATTGCAAAAACGACGCAAGAGCTTTTCAAGACAAAGAAATATAGTGTGTCCAAAAGACTTGACATCATTTTATAATCTAATAATGTAGCTAAAATTTTAACGAAATGTGTAAAAACTAGCCAAGTTTAAGTTTCATTTATTTCATTTTTAGGTTGAAGAATGGCATTCACTGGAAGTCATAAGGCATTAGAATATGTTCAATAGAATATGTACAAAACTGAAGGCAGAAACACACAAACAAGCAGCAACTGAAGCTAGCTGTGGCTGTAAAGGCCTGGCAGAGCATATCAAGCATTCGGTGATGTCCATGGGTTCTCAACTTGATGCAGTCATTGGATTTTCATCCAAGTACTGAAAGCAATCCTTATATTTAAAATTATTAGTTTGTTTAATTACTTTTGAGCCTCTTAAAATAGACAGCTATGTATTAAAATGAACTGTTTTGGAATTAATAGAATTTCTTTATGACACCCCCTGAACAAAAGTTGGCAAGTTTGCACTTCAATCACATGTTGATTGTTTTAAAATCCATTGCAGTGGTGCATAGAAGCAAACAAATAAAAGACCTAACTCTATATATTGGAATAATAATAATAAAAAAATCACCTTCCAGGAATAGATTTTGCTTCTGGATCCCCACTTACAGGCAGTTGAATTGCACTCCAGCCCGTTATGAAGTGCCTGTGCTATACTGTATACAGCAGCATACACACTGAAGGCTGAATTCTGCACTGCAGGTGCTTCCACTAGACTAATGTTATCTGGTGACAAATTCCAGCACTGAGAGCATCGATTATTAGTGTCTCCAGGATTGGATGCTGTGGTTGGAGTGGATGTGTTTGCCCTCTCATCACTGAGTTTCTTGAAGAGCTCCATTACATAATCGTTGAACAGACCAAGGGGGACGACGCTGTCAAGGAATGCAATGATTGTACCAACTGTTTTGATGTTGGGCAGAGAAGCCACTCGAGGGTTGATGGCCCAGCTTGTGCTGCCAATCCACACAGCTGTTAAATTATTGCTGATAACCTGAAATAAATTGGATTGGCTGAGTGGTACTGAACAAAATCTGTCCACGGAAAATATTCAATTTCTTAGTTGCTTTAAATCGCTGCTTCACTAACCTCACTAAAAAAGGCCACAGCTGGTGCTGGGAGTGTAAACACCACCACCACTCCAACCTTGGTCACTCGGATATTTTCAATCATGGTTTTGACTGCCGGTTTGGGGTCACCATACACTGGAATCAGACCCTGATAGGCCACACAGATAGATGAGCTTTCTGCCTGTTTGGTGAACATCTGCACACCTTGTTGCCCGTACTCCTCGTCACTGCCCACAATTGCCACCCAGTTCCACCCAAATTCCTGTATTAGCTTTATAATAACATCCACTTGCCATGTGTCACTGGGCACCGTACGAAAGAACGATGGATAGAGAAGATTATCACTGAATTTGTCGCTGGTGGCCCCATAGCTAATCTGGTGTGAGAATTAGAAACAGAAAATAGGTGTTACTCACCTTTATTCACTGTTGACATGTCAGACCTAATATAGCTCTATCAACAGGCAATAATAAAAGGACGAGTTGATTTTCTGTGATGCAATCTCTCATAAATACCTTGTTTCACTTTGAAGATTTACCTTTTAAATGTAAAATATTTATGGCACAATATGTCAAGTCTGTGAGAAAATATGCTGAAAATTGTAAGATGTATGTGTAATCAAACCTGTGGCACCAGGAAGAATCCCAGGAGTTTTCCAATGACTGACACCATTTCTGAGCCAGAAGGACCAATCACTGCAGCCATATTGGTCTCATAGTCTGTGTAATTACACTGCACAGATAGTGCTTTGCTGGATTTTTTGGTGAGAAAGGACAGCGTAGGTTTCATGATAACTGAAGATTGTCCGCATGTGTCATAGATTTCATAACCTAACTTGATGCCAGGGAGGAGAGTCTGGTTTCCGTTGATTTCATCCACTGCATATTTCATTGCTATAGCGAGTCCCAGTCCATGCTCATTTAAACTGTTCGGCCACAAGAAGAAAAAAAAGTTTAAGTCTTGTTAAGTCAGGGTTAGCACATACAATGATTCAGAATTTCAGAGTATTAAAAAAAAGAAGTACTTTTTAACCATCCTTACCTCATACACTTTATTTGGTTGGGCTCTGTTATCTCACTGAGGTTGCTGGTGAGGTCGTTAATGGGAAAGAGCCCTCCGAGCATAATGTCCCCTGATGAACTGAAGAGGCTGGTAGACATGTTGCTGAACCATTCAGGCAAACTTTTACTGCAGCTCAGTCTAAACAAACAGCAGAAAGCCAGCAGAATGAATTGTGAAGCCATGACGCCAATCAGCTGGAGACTGAAGCCACAGCAGCAACATCAGTGTACTTGTATATCAGCGCATCATGAGAAGTTGTTTCATGCAAATTCACCTGTAAGACCTAATGCCCTTCCTCTCCTGGCCATCCAAACCTGACACTTCAGGAGGAGCAAATCATAAACAAAACAAAACAAATTTACAGGTGTGGTATGAACCTCTGTGATCGGTGATGTTAATCTTTCTGGGGTATTTTCATGGCATTTGTTTGTGATTTGATATTTGTTTGTATTTGGTGTAACTACCTGTCACGAGTGCCATGATCCCCGGTTTGGGTCTCTGAGTTTTCAGTTCCTTTCATTAAAATGTGCCCTCATCTCAATCATCATGTTTAGGGCAAGACTTCTTACACCCGCGTTTAGTTTGGTGTTGTTTCTCGTTTTACTTTGACAGCTGGTGTCTTTTTGGTTGAGTTTTGCTTCCTTTCAGTCTCCTGATTGTCTGCTCCTGTGTCTCATTCTCGCCACGGTCCCTCATCCCTCATCAGCCTGCTGTGTCTGTATATACTGCAGTCATCCATGTGCCCTTTGTCACGGTATCTGTTTTGAGCTTCATTCTATGTGTTTCTTGATCATTCCTAGCTCTTTGGATTATGGAATATTTGGAAGATTTTGTGTTTAGTTTGGGATTTTAATCAGCTACAAGGCTTGTTTTTTGTGCAGTATTCTTCTTGCAGTTCTCTATATTTGGGTCGTCCCCGCTACAGTCCACACACTAATGAGATGAACTCACACAGTAAATTCCTGTATGCCTACTTGCTGACATGCTATTAAAATGAAACCCTACAAGTCGAATATTTTTGTTTAAACTAAAAGTTCCACATTATTGTGTGATAGAATAGGTTAGATTTTTCTAATATTTTCTATTGAAACACAACTGGATGAGCTTGGAGATGTGAGATTAAAAATTCAAATACTCATAGAAAATACGATTCTTAGTAGATGATTTCTCATTGCTGCTGAGGGTACCAATGTAATGACTGACCTCCTTTGAAATTAAGGAAAATTGAAGACATCCAATTTGTAATAACATTTACTGAAGCAAGAGAGAAGTCTGAGGTTGGGCAGCGGTGTATCGTCATCTTATCAATGGCAGGAGATGTCTATGAAGCTGTTTAGAATATAACCTAGGGGTAACATATGCAGTAAAAACTTTATATACCTTTATATTAAGAGCTATTTATTGTCCGTTTTTTAATATCATGCTTTGCATTCACCTCAGCATTGGTTTGCATGTTTATTTGCATGCAGTGTTGCTCATCCACAAAAGCAAGTTGAGATATTTCCTCCCAAGATATTTGCATACGCCTACATTTAAGCACACATATCAATAAGCTCCTTTAAATGTTTCTTTAGACACATTTTATATCCACTTTACACACACACACACACACACACACACACACACACACACACACACACACACGCACGCACGCACACACACACACGCGCACGCACGCACACACACACACGCACACACACACACACACTTTACACTTTCTAATGTCTAATGTATTTAGTTATCTATTTGTCTTTTATTTGCTTAAGCCACTGTTAATAATTATTTCCTGGAATTTACTTTTAAACATTTTTAATTTTATTCATTGGGAAAAAATTAAAGCCCAACAGGTCCAGGTTACCTATCTTTTATATGTCCTTGGTAACAGGAGTTTGAAAAACACACGCCATTTTATTTGAATCTTTATGTATCTCATAAAGAACTTATAGCAACTATTTTGACATGCCTTCTTGAATTCTAATGAAACCAAAATAAGCTGATAGGCTAATTATTGTTCTGATCATTATGCATTTTACTTGTTAAAATAATTACAAACAGTAAGGAACAGAGTTAAAAAAATAAAAACCTTCTCAATTAATACAGTATTGGATTCTCACTATCAAAATTAGCTTGCTGCAGGCCTAACTTTTGGCCAGGAACATGAGGCCTAGAATTGTTCTCAGATGTTGAGCCAAGCCTGTCAGACTCATGTTAGTTCATGCTCATTACCAGCTGTTGTTGTTTAGCCAGCTCAAAGTCTGAAGTACTGCATGTCTCATCTGCTGACATCAAGCAACTGCAACAATCTTGATAATGAATAAGCATGTTTATGCATGTTTTCTTGTGTTAGAGCCCTGACTTCAGTTCAGCAGATGAGGCAGAAGGGAATGAAATTTTATTAAGATGCCAGTGGCATTGTCTCTTTACTTTGCGTTTTCACTTCTTCTTCCTTCTCAGATAATAAATCATGGGTATCATGCTTCACATCTTGAGTCTGAAGGTGCAGGGATGAATTTAAATGTCTTTCCACGGCACACTAATGCCTAAAGTTCTCTTGCACCTTTGGTTATACACATACCTCAAACACAATTAGTCAGAAAGGTGATGTCTTTTCCTTCCACTGTGTTCAAATATGTTGCAGGAATATGACAGCTTCCACAAACGGGCGCCCACTCCTATGTATTTTCAATGGATTAATTATACGTATCTGAGAACACATAAATTTGTTGGAAGACGTATTTACGCACTAATCTATGCATATTTATGACTACAATATCCTTTTTCTATTAAATAACCTCAACAAATATTTAAGATGCCAATACACAATACATTCTACACTATATAATTCTCACTGCAAGTATTTATCCAATTATTGTTTACCAGTTAAAAGATTAAAACCTTTGATATGACAAATTTACTTTAGGATAACTTGAGACTGTTTTATAGCAAAATCCACTGAGTGCATGACTTGTAGCTCTAACAGTGGATTTCTAAACTACAAACAGTGCAAACAATTATCTGCAAGTATAAACTCATTGGAGACTGCACGTTACTAAAGAAACACAATGCACTCTTTCTATATGTTATGTGCCAGATGTGTTAGACGATTGCAGAGCAATTCAGAAAACATGCTTATTATATAGCCAAAAAAACAGAACAATGCCAGTAGAATTAATTGTGAAGCCATGACACTAATAAACAGGAGACTGAAGCCACAACGATCACATCTCTGTACTCATATGTTAGTGTATAATGAATGATTGTTTTATACAAATGTCAAACCTGAAACTTTGGTAAGAGCAAATCATAAACAAAACAAAATGAATTTACATGTGTGGTATGAGCAGATATGACCCTTTTGACATGATTAATCTTTTTTTTATTCATATTAAAAATATTGTAAAAGTTGAAAATATCACGTTTTTGGAAGCAATGATACAGTCTCCTATACTGTCATGGTTTTCACATGGTTATGATAATGTAACTAATTAGCATGTAGCTCAAATCAAAGACTCACTTTGCACATTGTGTGTCTATTTGTGTTATTCTGTGCTGGTGGTTTTGATCTATCTAGGGTAATTTCCTGACATTTGTTTGTGGTTTGAAATTTGTTTCTCTTTAGTCTAACTATATTTCACGAGTGTCATGATCCCTGGTTTCTGTTTGGGTTCTTGTTTCTGTTTATTCTATTAAGCTGAGGGCAGATCATACCTTTTCCTGGCGCCGCAGTCCAGTAAGGAGACTCCTGCTTTGCTGCAGGCTGGATGTTCAGACTTTTCTCTTTAATCTTTCACAGCTCCTGCTGTAAATGCTTAAGGTGGTCTACCCAACTTGGACGGAACACCACAATGGTATCAAGATAGGCAGCTACACAGGGCTCTGTACTTGCTAGAAGTGGCTGAAGGGGTGTAGGTCTGCTGACTCCATTAACCTTTCTGAAGTCCAGACAAAACCATAGGTCCTTCCTCCTCGATCTGGTAAGTACTGTTCCTCTGACTCCTTTTCATATTCACATGTAGCAGTGGTATAGCAGGTTGAGTGCACCATTTCTTGAGCATGTTAGCTTGACAAGTCTGAGGAAGCTATTTCCACCTATGCGTATGGGTCTGGTAGGTTACTGGTCCAGTTTCTGTTTGATTTGGAAGGGACTTTGCGCACTTTGCCAACAGCGTATTCTCTGATATTGGCACAAGCAACAGGATTTCCTCTCCAACTTCAAATTCCTCCTGTCATGCAGATTAGTTATTCTTATGCTTTGCTTGTGACTTAAAAAGGTTCTTGCTTGCCAAGGCCATGGTCTTTCTGATATTTTTTATCCTTAACCTTATCAGTCTCCTCCCAGGTGTTTCTAGGTACAGCCAGCGGACCTCTGACTTGATGGACAAACTGCAACTCAAAAGGTCCAAACCCTGTGGAGGCCACAGCAGGCAAACAGGAAGAAGGGTATCTACTTGTTCCAGTCTTTTCTAGTGTCTGAAACAAACTTTCTCAACATGCCTTTTAGAGTCTGATTAAAGTGCTCCACCAAGCCATCTGTCTGAGGAGGTGGTTCTTATTTTCTTGATCCCCCTAAACTTGGGGACCTGATTTGTAAGCAACTTTTTTGGTATTCCCACCTGACAGAAAAACTTTAGCTTGGCTGTGGTTATTCTGTCACCCAATGAGAGACATTCATGAATGTCCGGAACTTTGTGTGAGCCGATTTAGAAGGATTAATGTGTTAATCTGAGCTCTGTTTTTAGGCAGCATACAGAATTTAACTGTTTCATTTAATACACAATGACAATAAATGAATCTTGAGTCTTGAAAAGTAACATTGTTAATTAGAGCCTCTTTAGGATTTCATGACTGACTTTACAGCAACACACACAACACACCTAAGTTTAAAGCACTGCGTATTATAGCACTGTGTACAATATTTATTTTCTTTAGAGGTCACGGTCCTTCTCGCCGCACTGGAAATTTAATAAACCACAATAAAGGCTTTCCCTTTGTTCAGTGTTCTGCCTGCAGTGTTCAGCATTTGGATGCTTCCCACTGCAGTACACACCGTAACTGTGACAATGAGATAAATACATGTCATTTTTGTGAAAATTTACACATTTTTTTTATTGATCAGGCCATGAAAAGTACTAATAGGTGTTTACCCTGATGGGGTGATGTTGATGATAACCTTTATACTAAGATCTGCTTTTGTGCGTTTTTTGAATTTTAAATATCGTGTTTTATATGCATTTCTCTGGTGGCTCTGAATGTTTATTTGCTCCTCCACAAAAGCAAATTGAGATATTCCCAGTATATTTGCACAAACCTACAGCAGACATCCAAGTAAGCTCTTTTTAAATGTTCATTTTAAACACGTTTTAAACAAAGATTTTAGTCATACTTTTTGGGTTTTTTAATCTTACAAGCAAGGGTAACGTATATCTTTTAAATCCAATGGTAACAGGAGTTTAAAAACCACATGGCATTTTTATTTTAATGTTTATGTATACCATAGATGACTTGCAACTACTTTAAACTACTTTATGAATTGGTGCAAACCAGGAAAGGCACATTTGATTAGCCTGAGTAAAGTTATTAAATACCATTAATATATTTTCAGTTGATAACTGAAAGACTAATATCTGTACCAAAGGACAGCATAAAAACTTTCCATCCACTTGATATGTCTACTTGAATTTCCAGAGAAAGTGAGTCTGAATTCAAATGAAACTAAGATGAAATGATAGGCTAACCATTGTTCTGTTTAGTATGCATTTTAATTGATAAAATTAGACCCAATAATAAGGCAGTAAGTTAAAAAAAGTGCCTTCTGATAATACATCTGATAATAACATTAATTTACTTAACTTAATTCATTATTTACTCATCACCATTAAAGTCAAAGCTGCTTGCTACAGGGTTGAAACTGAGTATCAGAATAGGAAATAAAAGTGATTCAAGTGTCTTTATATGTGGCATGGTTGTTGGTGTCAGACGGGCTGGTCTGAGTCTTTCAGAAACTTCTTATTTTGTGTTGGAACACATCCCACACAACCATCTCTATGGTTTACAGAGAATGGTCTGAAAAAGGAGAAAATAATCCAGTGAGCTGCAGTTCTCTGGAAGAAAATCCTTTGTTGATGCCAAAAAATTGTCAGATTGGCAGGAAGCCAAGAAATAACCACCCATTACAACCAAGGTATGCAGAAGAACATCCCTGAATCTTGAAGCAGATGGACTCCAGAAGCAGAAGACCACATCGGGTGCTTCTCCTGTCAGCTAAGAACACAAAGTTGAGCCTAGAGTTTGCATAGACTCATCAAAATTGAAGAGTGTGAGCTGATTAGTCTAGATTTCTGTTGCCATATTTGGATGGCAGGGTCAGAATTTTCAGTCAGTTGGGAGAGCTGTCAATCCTGTCATTGAAAGGAGCCAGTTGAGGTTATTTGGACAACTAACAAGGATGCTTCTTGGGTGCCTCCTGGGCAAGGTGTTTCAGGCATGTCCTACTGGGAGGAAGATACAGAACATGCTGGAGAGATTACATCTCTCAGTTGGCCTGGGAATGCCTAGGTGTTCCCCTGGATGAGGTAG
Organism: Bujurquina vittata; assembly: GCA_015106715.1. Taxonomy (NCBI): domain Eukaryota; kingdom Metazoa; phylum Chordata; class Actinopteri; order Cichliformes; family Cichlidae; genus Bujurquina; species Bujurquina vittata. The sequence goes on along the minus strand of VUQK01000076.1, from coordinate 3,576 downwards.
CGGAAATGGCTGGGGAGAAGGAGATCTGGGTTCTCTGTTTAGGCTGCTGACCCCTCAACCTGGACCTGGATAAGGGGCACAAAATGTATCCATGGATGGATGGGTGAACTGATTGCACAGTTTGTATTTTGAATGGTGGATTTCTACACTGGAAATATTAAATATTCAAATAAAACACCTCACAGTGGACTTTTATCACACAATACATTTAATTGCATCATTATTTTCATTCAGTTCATACTATTGTGCGCATTATGAACACAAACAAAACAATATTCCTGAAAACTAATCCTTTCATAAAAGCTCAGCTAGACGTACAACCTAACTGTAGAGTGCATGTTACTAAGTAAACATAGTGCACTCTTTATATATCTTATGTCTAATTCAAAAACAACGCTTACTGAAATCTAATGTGATAGTATATTTTATAATCTACTCCTCTATGGTATATATTACACAACCATGTCTGGCCTTGTAGAAAGCAAAAATAAAAAAAAAAAGTTTTTTTCAGCATGTATGATTCTTTGATTTTCATTATAAGCAATTTAATTGTTTATTGTCCTTCCTGTGCTTTAGGCTGTGGCTCCTCCTCAGTTTGTGTTGGTGGGACGCCCTCTAAGAAGGTGCAGAAGTGCTTTGGTGTGTTCAGGTCAGGTTTCCTTAGCAGCAAGTAGCATTTTGGAAAGTGGTAAGCTGCCAGCAGTCCAAAGTTGCTTGCCAGGCTGAAATAAACATGAACAATGGATCTGTTCTTGTTATTTGGGCTGTTGTTGCCTATGTAGATTGGAATAAAGATCACCCAAATGACACAGTAGATCAGGGTGGAAAAGGTGATGTCCCTGGCTAGGTTATACTGATGAAGAGGCTTCACTGCCATGAAGGTGCACATGAATGCCACAAGCGCCATTCCAACATTGAAACCTTGCATTAAGGCAAATCCAATCAAAGTTAACACAGGACATAAGAGGAATGATTCTACAAAGTTTATGGTCATATTTGCCACATATTCAGACAACAAAGGTTCTTCTTGAACAAAATAGCCACAGAGACCAGCCTGCACAGCGCAGCAGATCAGCACAAACAGCCAGCGCGCTGGGCCTCTTAATATATGCAGGTGAGAAGCAGCCATCTCTGGAAACTCTGTCACAAAGAGTATCTGTTTAAACAGAAAGGAGAGCATCATTACAGAGAATACCTTTCTCCTACAGTTCTTATGTATTCTATCATTTCAACAACTGCACACCACATGCGGAAGGTTCCTGAAACCAATTAAAAAAAATTCTTGAAGCTGTTGCCAATCAGATGTTCTCAAGATAGCCTTGTGTGGTGGATCAAAATCTGATGGTACTTTTTCAGGTTAATAATTCTGTCAATTTTAACAAAACCCTCTACACAACTAGCGAAAATGAAGCTCCACAACATGACAGAGTTTTACAGATGGCTGTTTTACAGATGGCTGTAGACACTCACTCAAGGTCTTGGACCCAGGGTTTTGAGTTTTCTGTGAATTATTATTCCTTTTGGTTCTAAGATGTTTGAGTTCTGTATCATTTATAGTTTATTGTTAACAGTGTTTTTCTGTTTTTCCTAATACTTTTTGTTATCTTCAGTGATTTGTGTTGGTTCTTTACTGCTTTGTTATTTGTGCCTACCATTCTTAGTTTTCTATGACTTTAGCTTTGATAGATCTCTTTTGCGTTCCCATTGTGTTCCTCCAGTCTTGTCTCTGTATGTCTTTCTTGTCTCCCCTGTTTAGATGTGTCAAGTCAATCCTGTCTCAGGATTCGGTTGTGTCTTTCTTCCTGATTTCTTGCGGTGATTGTCATTCTCTGTCTTGTGTGAAGCTTTTCTTCCTGTCTCATTATGTTAGTTGTCTTCAGCTGTGTTCTCACCTGTTACCTCTCCCCTCGGTATCTTGCACACATATACATTGTTTGAGTCTCCCTTTGGCGTTTTGTTGTGTCGTCTCCCAGTGTTGTGTTACTCCTCGGCCCCTGTTCCCTTAAGTTTTCTAATATTTGGATTCCCTGGTCCTGTTTTGTACATGTTTCTAGACTTTCTGTTCTTTTGAGTTAACGGCACTAAAGCTGAATTTTGAGTTTAATTCCCGTTTCCGCGAGTCCTGCATTTGGGGCTTAATTTTCAAGCAACACAGCAAACCTTCACACTCACTGCTGTATTTGTTTCCTGATCTCCTTTGTATATACTGACAACAAATTGAACCAAAAGACCTGTTGTCACTGTTTTTTTTCCCCCAGTCTAGTTCTTGTGTAATTTGCATACCTCAGCATTTTCTCCCTCTTCCCCTTCCTTAAAATGGCTTCTTGACAGCCACTCTTGCACTGAGACCATTTCTGATGAGGCTTCAGCAAACCGTGTATTGATAAACTGAAAGGGAAGCTGCATCTCTGTCACCTTTGCTGGATTTTTTTTCTTTATTCTTAAGGGCATGACTATCAGATACTGTTAGTTTGCTGTAGACTGCTCTTAAGCCTGCCACTTCATCTTTTGCCATCCACTTGTCCAGTTTCCTCAAGATTTTTAAGGACACCTTGCACACCATGCTGAGATATCCCATATTTTTGACTTTATAGCTGTCTGGGAATCACCTTGTCGGTGCAAAATTACTATATTATGACTCTCAAACTATGTTATCTTTAGCATTTTTCATAGATTCAAGATTGCGAACATATGTGTTTTTATGACAGGCTGCTAGTAACAAAGTGCCTAAATATAACATTTAAAATAGTTTCTTTGCTAAGTTGTTAGAGTAGAAACAACACTGGTTCATTCCTTGAGTTAGGTGCTGTTTTTATGCTTGAATGAGTCATAGGTCAATGTTACCTGCCTCAACAAACAGCAAAATTTTACAAGGACCGGACTAAAAATGAATGAAAAGGCAGCAAATGTCCAAAGAAAATCTTTAAAAAGAATCTCAGAAAGCCTACTCCTGCTCAAGAAAAATTACATTGAATTGTGGCTCCTTTGAAGAAAAATATTAGGAAATGAGGGTAGCTAAATACTTTTGCACAATATTTTAAATATTAGTAGTACTGATAGTAATATCACTAAGGAAAGTAGGAATATTCAAGTTCTTCAATCTATATATTACTAAACATTTGCCCCATTTTGCCAATTTACAAGTTGCTGATTCTGTAGATTTGTCACACTGCCATTGTGGGGCAGTATTTCACCAATCTTTTCTCACCTGCAGTGAGATGGACAGGATGATGGAGAGGGTAACCGTTTGGAAAATGGAAGTGAAGGGCAGCTGAAGATGACACACTGCATCCCCTGGCTCCCCCAGGAAGAGCAGCAGACTGAGACAGGCTCCCGTCAGGCCGAGCAGGGTCACAAAACTCAAGGCGCCCCCTGAGGCCGTTACCAGAGGGGTCCCTCGGTGCATTAGGAACACTACACCCACTGACCCCTGAAATACCAGCAGCAGCACACCAACTAGTATCATTATCACAGCATCCTGGCTGTTCCAGGCGAAAAACCTAAAGGTGGGGTCAGTGCAGTTCGTGCTGTGATTCTGGGACCATTGACGGTTAGGACATTTAGTACACCAGATAT
>VUQK01000068.1:41192-51406 GCA_015106715.1 Bujurquina vittata | reverse complement strand
AGCTGGATAGTGGGATTCGCTGCGGGCCCACCCGGGCCCGGCGACCGGGGACGGGGCGCTGTGACATGTAGCGGAGACGGGGGGGGGGGGGGGGGGGCAGGAGGGGGGGGGGGGGGGGGGGGGGGGGGGGAGGCAAACAGGGGGGGGGGGGGGGGGGGGGGGGGGGGGGGGGGGGGGGGGGGGGGGGGGGGGGGGGGGGGGGGGGGGCAGAGGGAATCTTAGAGAAACAAAATGTTCGATGTGTTCACAGTAGAGATAGCTCAGCAGGATGATTAATGGAGGAACGATTGGGTAAAATCTACTCCCCTCTGCTGCTCTAACAATAGAAGAACAGATAACAGGCCCATGATAGAAATGAAGAGGCCTTGTTGGGGGAGTTGTGAGTGTGTGAAGGTAGTATGTGTTTCTACATGTGATATGTATTTCAGCTGGAACCGCTGCCACACAAACCCAGTAGGCGTCCTCATTTTGGGGGGTTTTCGGAGCACGTCTTCATTTGTTGCCCATTTTTCTGTGCCGTTCATTTCTTTCTGACCTGCTCTGCTTGCTGTGAAAAAGGCATCCCTTAGAAGTGAATTTCAAGCAGGTGATCAGTCAGAGATTTATGCAGGATACGAGCAATAAATTCTGACTGCACTCCTAGAAGGTATAGTTACATTACTCATGCCTGCCCCAAGGAATGGGATTGCGGTGCTTTTGTGTAATTTGAAAAAAAAGAAACGAGGTTATGAAAACTGAAAAGAGATTGAGATTTCTACGATAGCACTTTAATTTTAATGAACTTTTTATTTTTACTTTTTTAATTTGCTGGCATTTAATTTCTGGTGTTTTTTATTTTAAAAAAAACAACAACTTTTATTTCTTCAATAAAAGGGGCCAAACCTTCAAATTACATCTTATATCGATGGAAAAGAGTTTGCAGGGCAATGGCTAAGGCCTTTCTAACCTCAAAAGGCAAACCTGCATCTCTCCACATGTTTAACAGATCAAGAGTCCTGACTGTCCTATTCAGACAGTGCTGAGAAGGTGATGAGATGATATCATTTTCCCTCAACAAGCCATAGAGCAGGAGAATAGAAAAATCAACTGAATTCTGCTCTTAAGTGAGAAATTTTACAAAGGTTTGTGGTGTCATTTTGATCAGAACAAATCTTCTGAGTTGCAGAAACGAGATTAACTCAGTCACGGCCGTTCTAACTGTAACTTCTGAATTGGAAATGTTTGATCTGGAAAAGACGCCGCAGATTTCAAGGCCGACAGAATGAAAGCTCCAGAACAGCTGCTAAACGATCTGTGCGGTTAGGATGCTTTATCAGCTCTTTTCCGTCGCTAATAGAGGTGCTGTGTTTTTGACGTGCAGTTGCGCTCTTCAAATCCCGTCTCTCTCTGATGAGATTAGTTTTGTTTTTCTTGCTTCTTAGTCAGTGTTTCTGATCTTTTTGGGACCACCATCTCTTAAAAGCAAGGCGACCAGCACTCATTATCCCCTGCTGTGGGAGCAGGCAATGAAAATAATTAACTTTGACACAAGTAACGACTTTATTTTCCCGTTTCAAGGCCGTTTCACTCAATAAAACTCTGGAAATGTCCAGCCTACAAGAACTGAGCACCAAAACCATCTTCCATCTCCAGTTTATAAGAGCAGCTTTAAAAAGTTGTATGATTAGATTTACTGAGGTTTTTTTTAATTGATTGTTAGAGCAAATAATTTTAAAATCATTGGAAACAAAGATAAATGATACATTTACAGTAGGCCTGCCAAACTTTTTTTTTTCTATGTGCAGGAGTCAAAAATACCGAGTTGTTGCTTGATTTTTGCCTTTTAGAAGTAACCGCGGCCTGTCCAGCTGGATGGCGCGGACGACTCTGGTATGAAGATTGTCTTGCTGTAGGTCTTTTTTTAAAACAGAAAAGAAATGTTGCAGGGAATTTTTTGGACAAACTAGAATCTTTGCTTACCAGCAGGAACATACACTTGTGTTTTTATAGCCCAAACCTGAGGAATAAGTCTTTGTAATGAGAAGAAAAGAGAAATGGCTGTACCACTGAGCTCTAATGATACTTCAGGAAGGTTGTGTCTGTGTGTGTGTCTGTGTGTGCGTCTGTGTGTGCGCGCAGGCTGCAACAGCTGGCCATCTCTCTCAGACTGACAGGCCTAAGCTCTCCCCTGCTGGGCTGAGGATGAAAGCAGATGCTCTCTCCCTTCCTTTCTTGCTCTGTTTTTCTCTACTTTCTCTTTGCTGCCTTGTGTAACCAGAGTCCTCAGCTTTCGTACGGGGCCTGCAGGACAGTTTGCACCCTGGAGTCCTGCAGAAAGCAAACACACACAAAGACTCAGTCACTGACATTTTGGATGCTTTACTTTGAAAAATCTAAACATATTTTTCTTTGATTACAAAGTAAGCCAAATGGCTGATATGCATCAGTGTTTATTGCTGTCTTAACACAGCGCCATTGTATAGAAACCCAAGTGAATACAAGTTGAAATTAGCCCAATTTATCATGTGAATCAGGAAATACCTGATCAAAGAAAGATAAACAACAGACAGTTTGGCTAAACATTCACCGACAGCTTTCACTGCTTATGTTTTAGATGGTCTGTACTTAGAAACCGTGGTCAGCTTTCAGTAGATAGACTTTGACGCTGCCGCTGATTATTAATGCTAATATGCTGCATGACATAACAGCCATGGAGCATAAAATAAAGCAGATCAGTACTTGTTTTAATTAAAAAGGAAATCAAAGGTCACGTTGTGGTCTTCAGTGTGACCTCACCTATTTTTTCTGTGGGTCAGGATTTCAGCATTCTTGTTTGGAGACAGATTTGTGGGTGGGATGCCATCGTGAACACATGCAAAGGAGAAATCTACCTCCCACCTGGAATGAGGGAGCAGAACAGGAGGAGAGAGGGCAGGAAATAATGGATGGGTCTCCGGAGGGGGTAGCTGGTGGGAAGGCTGGGCATCTTGCTGGGGATTTAACAGGCCTGCATAGGAGGGAGGGAGTCAGCTGGTGATGATGAGAGAGATGTTTTGGAGGCTGAACCCTGATATCATCTGGACTGCCTAAACACTCAGTGACTTTAGTGCATCCAGGCGGCAATAAGATGAAGTCACCATTGAATGGGGTCAAGTTAGCAATTACATGCTGCCTATTTATGATTATATGTCCTGTGATAAATGTGCAACATGTGCAAATCTGCTGCTTTATACATACGCAGAAATTCACATTAATTATAGTCCAGCCAGAAGCTCATTGATTAGAAACAAACATATCAGAAATTCCTCCTCATAGAGTGATGTAGTTGCTGTTGGCAATTTAACTGCAAAATGACACAGGCGCCCGCCATGCTTTTATATAGGAATATAACCAGCATGCAGTCAGCTGAGCTGAATCCTCTATTGCAAAGAGACTCATTGCAGGTAGGTTGTACTCATTGGTGCAGACTGGCTCAGGTTGAGTGAAATTAAACAGCAAATTATTTGCAAATGTTTGTCAGTCTGTCTGAGAATGATTCCAGTCAGTCTTAGTCAGATCATGATTGTCCAGAGACGGGTTGCCTCCCACCAAGTGACCTGTGAAATCTCCTTGCAGTTGAAAGTGGTCACCCAGAGGTTGGAGGTGTTTGCACGGTGCCAGTTGAGCACCGCAGCTATCAGAAATCAGTCGCCAAATGTGAACATGTTCAATGCAATTATTCACCAGGCGAACAGCGATTCTTCTAGGCTTGTGTGTGTCTGCGTGAGTTTAATTTATCTCTATGCGACTGCACTGTAACGTTCTTCAATACCATCATCAAAACACCAACTGAGGGTAATATCTTTTGGAAGTGCGGCATTACCAACACCTTATTAATGTTGGGTTTCACACTGTGTGTGAGTGCAAATGTTACTAGATCTTTGTGATTCCTTTGCACCTTAGAAGTATATTGTGTCAAAATCTCATCTTCATCGTCATTCATTCTTCATTCGCAAGCAGCTGTTCATGTAGCAACAAAACTGCTTGTTGAAACAAAGAAATGATTTCAGGACCATTCTTATTCATTACTTTGAGCCAGCTTGTTATCAGATGTTTCTATATTAATAAACATCCCTAGCCTAATAGTTAGGAATTTTGGTTAGATTCTATTTTAATCTTGCACTTCACACACACACACAGAGAAGCAGTAGTTAGGGAGTCCACAGTTGGCCTATGAAACTGAGACACTCCCTGATTGGGACGGACAAGTGTGAGAGGCACTTTAATGCAATAATCCCTCCCAGGCCCGAGTGTGTCTGTGTGTTTAAAATGTTGTCATACAGAAAAGGCTGTAGTGACATTTTAGGGAGTATGAGTGTGGTGTGGGGAGTGAAGTGAAGCTGTCACTCGTTCAGCAGACGGGCCTGATGGAGGAGAGGGATGTTTAGAGGGCTGGGAGTGGGGGTGGGAGGGTCATCTTGTTTTAATTGTCTGAGGAGTCTGGCCAACTCTTTGGGACTGGAATGTGTGTGACCTCTTCTCTCGCTCCTTCACACTCCCGCGCTCGCTCTCTGTGTGTGTCGTGCTCAGTCGAGCAGCTCGTGGGAAGATTCTCGCTCTGGATTTTTCAAAACCGGGCCAAATACTGCAAGAGCTCAGTCACAGTCTCGGCGTTTATCTCACAGCTCTCCCACTCTGTGTCCCACTCTTTCCGTTTTGGGCTTTTTTTTGTGTGTGTGTGTGTGTGACTGATTGACCCCTTTGATTCTCAGCTCTCTGTGTGATGTGTTTTCTGTTGCTGTTTCTTTGCACATGGATTTGAAACAGGACAAATGTTGAGATTGGTTAAAAAGTAAAAAAAAATCTTTCCAGGTCGTTGTAACGATTTCGGGAGAAAGATATCGTATGATGCCTGTCGTTTGCTTGAAAAGTGAAAGAACGCACTTTCTCCTCAGATCCCTCCCGGATTCAAACCCAGAACCTTCCTGCTGTGGGGCAGCTTTCCTTAAAACTGCGCCACCATTCTGCCTTAGCATATAGGACCAGCAAGTTCCTTGGCACTCCCAAATTCCCAAATTAGCTGATGTTGCAACCTTGCAACACAAATATTCCATGAATTTGGAAATTTTATAAACATTAAACATTTTATATTTAAAGCTTTATAATCAAAGTTTCTATTCACAGTTCAAAGTAACCGCTCAGTTTATCCACTGTTTGAAATAAACTGTTTCAGCTCCCTTTCTCTCCCTTCCCACCTAATACAGCGGATGGGCTCAGCCTGACATGACCATACTAGGGAATCCTCTCTCATCAACGTCATACAGAGCCAGGAGTAGAAAAAAACTCTGTGAAACCCAGTGCAAAGAGCAGTTTGAAACCTGATTTTTGCATCACAGGGATCACTGGTGTATACAGGACCAGTCCAAACTTTTGACTGCTACTGTATGTATAAAAGAAAATAAGGAAACGTAAGATCGGTCTCCTTAATCAGACGTTTACCGTGGGTGTATATGTCTGTCTGAGCTTTCAGCACAGGTACTGGGGTTGGAGGGGAATTTCGATGCAAGCCTGCGGAGAGCTGGCTGTGGCGTATTGAGCGTGGCAGAAACAGCATCCCAATCATTCCACTTCAAACAGGCCTGGTGGCTGGATTGGAATGGAAACATTTGCTGGGTCACAGCACTGAAAGCTTGTCTTCCCTCCTCACACAATGCCAGATGGCTTCCTGATGTTGTCTGTTTTTTATTAGACTTACGATATTAAATGATGATATTAAACCATGGTACATCCCCGTACGCCACGCAGACTCACACAAATATTTTATACTTAAAAACATGCTGGAATGCACAAACATGCCTGTGTGCAATGTTCCGTGGTGGGAATTTGACTATCAGGGCCGTGGTAATAAAAATTTACTGTAATTGTGCTAATATTGCTCTACACATATGCAGACACATGTATGCCGTGTGTAAATGACCACATACATTGTATAAAGAAATGTGTGTCCAGGTACAACAGGGTTCCAGACCGGCACATAATTGGTGAAGAAATGCTGTGCAGAGGTGTTGGTCTGATGGATTAGGAGAGAACTGACATGGCATTCAGAGCCTCTCTCTCTGCACCACAATGAGGCTTTCACTCGACGCTGCTCATATTGAACTTTATCCTTATTAAAACAGCCACGATGGAGAGCTCTGTATATTGCTTTTAGAAGGTGGGACTTTCCAGGGAGTGCCAAGGATCTCTTTTTTAATTAAGAAGGTCCAGCAATAGGAGTGTGTGTGTGAGTCTGTGTGTGTGTGTGTGTGACCTGAGGGGAGGCCCTGCCCGTGACCTCCAGTGATAGTGGTGGTTTGTTTTCATTCTAAACTTGCCCTGGAGTTCCTGCTTTTGCACCTTATTTGACCTCAGCTTGACCTGGCCATCACCTCTCACTGAACCTTTGCTCACTGACATTTTTCTTTTCTTTTCTCCTTTTTTTACGGTGACACCTGACGGATTACCTTTTCAGTTTTTCACTTAAGCTTCCCCTCCTGTCTGCTGGTTTCTCCTACAGACTGGGGGTGTCATTCAGTGGCATCATAACATCTCTGAGACGGTACCTGCCATTGTACATTAATAAAATAAGAATAATATTTTTAACCGGCCAGTATTCCTGGCGCCAGTTAGCACGGCCAGCAACATTCAAATGTCTGATCAATTAGTTTCACTCATCCCTAGCTGAGAGGTCCAGCTTGCTGATTGGAATGAGAGTCTGTAGGGACTGAGTTGCTTTTAGAGCCAGCCCCAAGTGGCTGCTCCAGGAATCCACTTCTGCACTGGCTGCATTCCTGTCTATTTCTTACCTACCTCCCAATTTCTAAGGCAGCTCCTTGTCAGGCGTGCTCACATGTACTCGCGTATGCACACTCAATCAGATTGAATGATTGCACATTTGTCTTGACAGTCACTATAAAAAGAGCCACCCACTAAACACTGCAGTCCTCTCATTATACCGTCAAAGACCCACAGCAGGCAGACATGCTGCGCGCCGTCTTCTGCCCTCCTCTTTCTTTCCGTGTTTTCAGCTCTTTCTCTCTCCGGCTTTTTTGCTTATCTCTCTGTTTTTGAACACAGGAAAGAAGAGGAGAGAGCAGCAGTTGAGGGGGAAAAATAAAACGGTATGGGTGGCGCTGTGGAGCGAGTGGTGGGGACATGCGTCACGAAGAAGGGGAATCCCTAGCGCTTCACTGTGGAGCGGAGGCTCCATGGCTCCAGGGGCATGGCCAGCTCAAGTGTTTGTTTATGTCTGTGGGCCAGAGGGGAGAGACGGTGGCCATGTTCAGCAGCTACATGAAAGGCCCCGAGCGCTCTAATGAGCTGTAATTACCATGCGTGTGTGTTTACAAGATTGCGAGGGAGCGAGAAGGAAAGAGAATGAATAAGCACGTTTCTCTCTGCCTGCGTTTACTCCCCGTCTTCACAAATACGGCCGTTTTTCACAGTGCAGTAGCTTGCCTCGTTACCCTCCAAACCAGCGCAACCTCAAAGTATAGACTTTGCAGATTGGTGACTGTCACGGCCTGTCATGCTTGTTTTATTCCTTGAGATTTTAAACTCCAGACTGGTGTGACACACTGTGAGGTGGGGAACTTGGTCTCTCATGTGCAGGCCACGTGGCTGGGAGCATTCAAAAATACACTGCATACAAATTTAGAGCTTCTGAAAAGAATAGACGCTAAGAAAGGTGTGTGATTATCTGCCGAGGAGCCTGGCACAAGTAATTTAGAGAGTTGAGACCTAACCAAAATAGTCAAACCAAAAGAATTATCAAAAATAGCTTTGAAGAGCTGCAGAGTTGCTCCTGCTTCCCTGTTGGTGCAAAGTTACAGGAGACCTGTTCTCTTTTGGTTGACAAGGGTTTCTGTAATGTGGAGCCGTGAGTAACGCCCATTTATGACTGTGTACGCTACCATAACAAGAGAAGGTAAAATAACAAGAGAAGGTAAAATAATGCCGGCCTTATCCATGAACATGTGACATGACACAACAAACTTTGATCTAACATCTCAGCTGAGTTAATATCCTTGAAATCCTCTCTGCCTGCTGTCTGTCATGTCATGAAGGCTTGCGTGGGCAGACCATGATGAGCTTTTTAATGGCCTGGAACTGGAAATATGACTGTTTGTATTTACAGGCCATTTAGAGCTTTCCACTGGCATTGACACTCACCAACCAGTGAAAACACGAGTTGCTGCACAGCAAACACCAGCCTGCGTTTACTGTACGGCTCGGCCACTGAGCGCGCTCTCTGTGTTCTTCACAGCGTGTGTGTGTGAGAGAGAGAGAGAGCATGGATGCCAGCCACCCCAAAATAGCATGCGCCCCTAATTACTGCTGCAAACACAGGTGTGGAAAGCAAAGCCTCCCTCCACCCATCCCAGACCCACCATCCAGCACACAACACCCTGTGTGTTCCTGTTTGGGAGGACAGGAAGTCCAGACTGTGTGTGAGTGTATTTGCATGTGCAAGTGTGTAAATGTGTGTGAAAAGAGAGAGTGCAGATTCATGTCTTCATCTGTGCAAGAGAAAGAGAGAGAGAGTGTGTGTGTGTGTGTAAAAGCAAAAGCGCGTGTCTGAGAAAGAGAGCGAGATTGTGTTTGTATATGAGCGAGTCCAGACCACACCTTTTGAAGTCAGCTGCACAGTGCGTTGGGTTTGGGCACGGACTCACAGCCCCTCCGTTGGCTGGCTGGAAACCTTATACCCCACATCAATCAGATCTGCCACTTATACATTATTCATAACCCCCCCCACACACACACACACTTAAACACACACACTCTCATCTTTAGACTCTGGAGTTTTTGCTCCTTCTATCTCCCGTTGGCAACAGAAGTCAAACAGGGCGGGTGGTGTTGCTGTGGGGGGTCTGACTTCATTTTTTCTCAGTAGTTTAGAAACAAAAGTGGAGTTGTGGAAATGTGTGAGATTTTCTGTCTATTGCTAAAAAGCTAAAAAGATTTCAAATTATTGGGAAAAAAGAGACTGTTGATCAGTGGTATTTGAAATCTTGCCTCAGCTTAAATGCTTAAATTATGAGTTATATTGATTCACAATCAAGTGACATGAAGAGTATGAGACTTTTGGTAAAACTGTAACAAAGATTCATCAAAAAGAAAGTTTAATAATTTTAACCCTAAATGATAATTGCTGTCTGCAATCAAAACGACAACCTTAAAGACAAACATGAATTCATAAACCAACCCATGATTTCAGTTTATCCCTTCTCCTTTTCAAGGTTTCCTCCTGGTGCACTTTGGAACCACTTCAGGCATTTTTGCTATTTTTGGATAAACTGGACTGGCATTTGTACAGCGCTTTTCTAGTCTTAATGAATACTCAGAGTTCATTACATTACAAACTACGTTTCACCACACTATCACACAGCACTTTATTTTACAGTATAAGGACTTTTTTTTGCCAGCATGCGTCCACCATCGTGGCACTAGCTTTGTGGAAGCCCCCTGGTGGTGAGATGGGGACATCTGATCATCAAATTAAGCTAAATCTGGCACTCAGGGCAGGTGCTGAGCAAAAAACAAAAAAATTCCGTTCTTCAGATGCGCTGTGAGCGGCTGCTCGATGGCGCAGGCTGCTGTTGGGGTTGTTTGTGAATGCCAAAGGATGTTAGAGAAGAAGCCTGCATTCTCAGTCTGATCCCAGTGGGGCAAATTCCCTTTGCACAATCTAGTGAATGTTGAAAAAAAATGCTGAACATGCTCGTGGTCATGGCCCTGACCGGATGTGCTGCCTGTGGACTTGTCCAATGAAGATTTATGTTCAGTCTCCGAGCCGGCTGTCATCATCTGTGTGGAAGTAAGAGTTCTGATGACCAGTGTTCACTACCTGCAGTAGGTCACAACAAACAGCACTTTTGTTTCAACTTTGTTTCTCTTTTTTTATATATTTATAACTCCCCAGTTATTACTGACATTACAGGTGTGCTCAGTTCTAATTTTATGCCAGATAAATTGGCTCTTATAATCTGGTGACACTGTTGTCTTTTGAAAACCTATTTGCTCACTACATTTTTGTTGCCAAAAAATTGCTAAAACTAAGATTTGTTGTACTGTAATAACCTGAAATAGTTACCGCTGTGTCCGGCTTTAGCGCTTAGCACGCATCAAATTCAGATATTTGAAAGCAAGTCAGATTCATCACCATGTCTGTTTATAGTCTTTGGAAAATGTACGGGCCATGTATGGAAAGCTAT
>VUQK01000068.1:27039-41172 GCA_015106715.1 Bujurquina vittata | reverse complement strand
TGTACGGGCCATGTATGGAAAGCTATTTATCATTTTTACCCCTGTCAGCCTCTCTCAGCCCCTCTCTCACCCTCCTTCAGTCTAAGCTGGTATTGTCTCGCTCTCCACGCAGCCCAAAATGAGCACTTTCCAGTACGCTGTTTTCTTCTGACGTCCTCATCGCACGTCCTGACATTCTCAGACCACAGACCAGATTCTCTGTCCGCTCTGTTTTGGTTCACAGACGTCAGTCTGATGCTGAAGCAACTGAAATCAGGCCTCAGTGAACAAGCTGTTATTGATGTCCCGCTGTGCTCAAAACAACTAGCAGTGCCTGGAGGACAGAGGCAGGAAAGCAGACGGGAGCTATGAGAGAGAGCTTAGTTTGACATGAGAATTAGCTTTTGTAAACATTTATAGCAGTTAGTGTCTGGCTGCTGGCAACCCATGGCGTTCCATTATCGTATCTTCTCTGATTAAATGGCGTGGCATTTATAATGGGATTTGAATATGTTGTGTACAAACTGTTGATGCACTACATCTGTTTGGCAGAGCTCAGCAAAGTTGTGCTTATTAAATTTTCAAAGCTTGTATTTATATATTCATATGAGGTCACTGATGAATTATTGATTAGGGGAAAAGCGTGAGGTGGGGGGAGTGTTGGTGTGTTTGTCACAGAGGAAGGGTGTTTCCTGCTTAAGCAGGAGCAGATGCCTGTACGGCTGCTTTGTCTGTCTGCATCTTCTCTCTCTCACTCTCTCCACGTCGCTCTCAGTTTGAGTCTCAGGGCGCTGAAGCCAAATGGAAAGTGACCCCTGGCAGGCTGCGCCGTGTTCAACACAGTGGGTCACTGTCGGAGAAACATGCTGGCAGCATTTTGCAAAAAACGCACTGGCGAGTTGCTCAGACTGCATTTTGGAACGTTTTACCAAGCAGTTGTGCAAGCTTTGGCAAAGTCAGGCTGAGGTACGCCCAGAGTTTGAGCGGGGAGGGAAAGCCGGGGGTTTTTGGTGCCACAAAAATACAGATTTTGACAAACGAGCCTAGAAGCCATTTTTAAAAATACACCCTGGACACAGAAACAAAAGGCATTGTTAATGAAGGGATTTGACTGCCTCTCATGACGGCTACAGGAATGGTTTTACACAGTGTTACAGTAGCCATGGGGCCCCTTCTTGGGGTGGGGGATATTGTGTGTGTGTGTGTGTGTGTGTGTGTGTGTGTGTGTGTGGGCTAGGGCAGGATATGAGGAAACCTCTGGGCAGCTCAGTAGATATTTGTTCGCATTAACTTGGAACGTTTAGTTTAAACAGACACTGAGCTGGGTTCAGGTTCAGGTTCAGTTCGGACTGTGCGCGCAAGTGTGTGCACACTGTTTATCCAAACTTTGGGTCATTTTATTTTTATCTTGCATTTAAACAAAATTGATTAAACAGTAATTAAAAGTTAGCACTGTGTGTGTGTGGGTGTGGGGGTGTGTGTGTGTGTGTGTGTGTGTGTGTGTGGTTGTCTTTAATGAACTTGTAGTGAGACCACCAGTGGTTTTCAGGCAGAATAAGATACTCCTGACACGGTTTTATTCCCAACCCGCCCACTCCACTCCTTCCTCTGGGCAAGGCATGGCTGAGGCTTACTGTGGCTAATACACACACACACACACACACACACACACACACACACACACACACACACAAGCCAGTAAGGCATCCAAAGATCCACAGATGGTCCTGTGTTTGAATGTTAGTGTGTTCAGATGGATCAAATATGAGAACCAGGTTGGTGTATATTTACTCACAGGGGAGAGACTTCAAGACTTGCCCATTGTTCATATTACTAAGCATTACTCTGAAATATAAAGAGATTATGGCAGATTAAGTGGAGATTATGGATACAGTTCTGACGCTGCTCATGCTGTGCAGACTAGAATATATTTTTAAGCATATTTTGGTTTATAGTCAGTCAAAAACAGGTGTTTAGGTAATACAATGCCCCTATCCGGTGACTAAACAAACCCAGAATGGCTGTTTGCAGTTAGTAGAGCTGTGATTCTAACAAGGTCACAAAACACTTGACTTGTACCATCAGTGCAGGTAAAGGCCACCACAACCACTCATTATCTGTAAAATGTAGCACAAATTTGGTGGTCCGTAGATTTTGAAACATGGTTCAGACATGTTCAAGGTCATTAAAGTTTTCTCAGGATTTGTGCAGACTTTAATATTTGTTCTACCAGAAATACCTCTTGCCAACAGATTAACCCAGGATGCCACTGAAGTAAATCATTATTTATGACTTCTGAATATGAAATGTAGCTTTCTGTGTTTGTTTATTTATAGAAAGTGAAACAGAAATTTTAGAGTAAGATATTTCCAAAACAATTCATGAAATGTGGCATAATTTCAAATGCTATGCCCTTATTTACTCCTGCTTATCTTTAGATGGCCTTATCTTTTAGACAAAGTGACATTAGATTGCAGGCATCGTTCTGCTTTGACAGGTATTTTTCTTTAACTGTGGAGGCAACCTGAGTGCACCTGCAGAAACCAACAGGGAGAAAATCTATATTCCACGTAGAAGACCCTAACTAAACTAACTAAGCTGGTTTGAACACAGCACTTGGAGTTCAAGTCACTACACCAGCTGCTGACACATTCAGATTAAAATAAATAATGTGCTCAGCAGCAAACTGTCAGAAAAATGCATAAAGGAGAGGTCTTTATCTGCAGTTAATCTTCATCAGTTAATTTTAAAAATCCTCCTTACTAAAAACTATTTAATCACAAAGAAGAGAATTATACTTTTGTGGGGGTTTTTTATATTTTGGCAGGAGAAAAGAGAAGCAAATTACAATCATTAGGCTGCAATTAATGATTCATTTTCAAGTGCAATGCGTGTTATTCCTTTTGAATGCATTATCCATCTTTTTTTCCTTCCAACTCATCCATCTCGATTTGCCTCCCCTGCCACATATTGGAAATATTTAAGAAAATTAAAATCTAGAAGAATTTATCAGTTATGTGTGATAAATTGAGTTGCGATTCTTTTATTTATTTATTTATATTAAATAATCACAAACCAGTAGGTTTTGAAAACTGGTGCCGGGTTCTAGTGAGGCTTATGTCCGAACGACACTTTGACAGCCATTCTTACGGCGTGAGACAGACACACAACTATTAAATATCCTGATGAAGAAAAAAAAATCCACATTCATAACCCTTTCATAGACATTTTCAACCCATCATCAGTCCAAAGAGCTTCACTGAAGCTCAAAGTGACTTTAAGGGAAGGAGGGTTAGAGCAATCTGTGAGTGCTTTGCTGTCGCCATCTTGGTGTTTAAAAAAAGGCGGTGATAAGAGAGGGAACGTGACGCTCACCTTTAGAGCATGTACCGTATATCCTCCTATTTGACTCTAAATGAGACCATAAGTTAGAAAATTAACTTCATGTTTGACTCAGTAAGACCTGAGACTAACAGCTGAGCTCGTAAAGTCAATGAGAAAGTGTTATTGATGTCATAAATTAAGTGAGCAATACATTTCCCCATAGACTTGTCTTCAGGTGGACTCCATTTTTATTACCAGAGGAGTCACCCCCCTGCTGGCCATTATAAACAATGCAGGTTTAAGAAGCTCTGTGTATTTATTGCATGTGAGCAGTACACTTCACACATGCATGCAGAGGCAAGACGGGTGTGCTGGAATAAAATAAAGATTGACTGAAGAGTCCAAAAGGAATCACACATATTGCACTTGAAAATGAATTATTAATAGCAGCCTAATGAACCTAATTTACGTCTCCTTTCCTTTGCCATCTGTCTAAAATGTATAAACTGTGCTTTTGCTCCACATATTCTTGGATGACAGTTGCTGAGTGTTGGCATGTCTAACAGACAGAGGATGGGCTTCCTCTGGTTAGCCCTGTTCACCTGCTGGATCTCAACTATTAGCTTGCTGCACTCTGAAATAAATGTTGAGAATTTGCCCATGATGTGACCTCGCCGCATTCTCCGCTGACCCCATCCATCTTCATTAGGCTTCAATTATTGGCCATAATTGTAATTGCCATGCTTCTCAGTCTGCATGAGAAATCTTGGCATGTTGACCATGTCCTGGCTAGGGCCATAACTCATCACCGTGGCCTCCTCACCAGTCCATCCTGAAACCACCAAGGGCAGAGTGGAAAGGTTAAAGGGGGCGGGCAGTGAGGGATGGAACGGCGAGGTCGTGGCTCTGGTGAGAAGCGCTGCCAGAGCCATCTCCCAAAATGCCTAACTGGAGTCAGCCACGCTGGGAATCATGGGAAAGCAATGGTAGGCAATTAATCACGGCCAATGAGGTGGAACTGGCCTGCTTGAGACAGAACTGACAGAGATTATTGATGTGAGTATGAGCAGGAGTTTGGATGCTTGTGGTGAAACAGTGATTCTGTCTGCATGCAAGCTGTTTTTGTCACTCACAGCACGTTGACTGAAACGTATGCGGTCGGTTAACTTTTCCGTTTTTGAACTTCTCTCTTTACCGCATGACAAACGGTGACATCATCCATAATCCTGCTGTCTGTTAGCGTCCCTCCATACAGCACAGACAGAGCAAAATATCAGACATTCTGCAACATGGTGCATAGTTAGAATAATCTTTCTGCTGTCAAGGTTTCAGCACATACAGAGGACAGAGAGCATTTTGCTCAAAATGAATCAAAGATTTGTGTTTTGTCACCACACTTTGACTTTCTTCGATTGTAAAGTCTGTTATTAATCTGACAGTGCGTCATTATATTAATGTAAAGTACTGTGAGCCACCCCTCATTTCTTCATATTTTGCTAAGAAAAAGGGAAATAGGTGTCGCAGTTTACTGAAACGTGCAAATATAAATGGAAATAAGGCAAAAACAGAGTCTGAAAAATCCAAAAGAACTTGAAATCTGGGACCTGGGGGGTCCCAGATTTCTGGGGGGGTCTGTATTGAAACTTGAGCCAGCCGTAGCAGTGCTGCATAACTGTGCTGCGCTGTAGAGAGCGTTGTTTCTTATTTTCATCCATAATATAAGTGATGAAGAAGTACATTTTAGAATTGTGTTGCAGTGTACGACTGCATTGATTTCAGTTGTGTTTCCTTAACTGTTTATGAATAAAGCTGATTTCTAATTAATCCACCAATGCCACAATTAAATTCCTTTCCCCTACATTACACTGGGATTTTATTCATCTTTATACAGTTTTGTTTGAAATGTATGATGTTCATTTATAAATGCTGATAGTCAATTTCTTTTTTTCTTCCCCTGCTGCTGCTGCTGCTGGCTTCACTACGTCTCTCGTCCATCATCAGGTAAGATGTGACTCTCCATTATTTATGTGCAGTGTGGGTGCTGAGAGATGATCTAATGAACTCTCCTACATACTATCCAACCTGTTTCTTCTTTTTTGTGTGTGAAACACGAGTATTTTATTTCTATTTAAATACAGTCTCTGCAGTAGTCTCTTATTGATGTACATGCTTTTTAGGTGAAGACAGGTGCGTATGCATGTGTGAGAGAAAGAGGGAGGCACAGAAAGACTTTGTCACTGACCTCATGCACAATAAAAATACCCGTCAGTGCGTTTGTGCCTGTTGCATTGTAGAGCAGTGTTGAGTGGCGTGTTTGAAGCCTCCAGCAGAATCCCGGAGTGCTGAAAGCAGAGCAGTGATTTGTGACGGGTTTGAACTCTATCTTTGACTGGGAGTCTTGTGTCTGTCTGAGTATTAGCACCTCTCTGTCTACTCTGCTACACTCCACTTTGCCACAGAGAGAACCGATGACAAGCCGCCTGCAGCAGAGCATGTCGACACACACATTCAACAATTACCTGCGAGCACACAAACATCTGATGGTCCTTTTTCACAACGTACCCAGCAGACACCTACTTGCTTGTTTTTGTGTTCAGGCGAGTCATCTGGATAGTGGAAATAAAATCTATAATAATGATAATAATAGTCAAGCTAATGCAGACAGATCATTATATTAATGTAAAGTACTGTGAAAACAATCTTGGAAAATAGAAATATATGTGTAGCAATTTATTGAAACATCTGCAAGCATGGAAATCAAGTATTTAAGATAAAAACAGAGTTTGAACAATTCTAAAGAGCTTCAAAGTCAATATTTGGTATGATCAACTTTATTCTTCAACACAGTCTAAGGTTTCTTAGGCAACATTTCTCGAGATTTCTTTAGGCGGCCTTCAGGAATAGTTCTCCAGGCTTCTGGAGGGGCATCCAAAAGCTGTTCTTTGGATATTGGCTGCATTTTGAGCCGTTCTCTGTCAGGAAGATAAAATTGGGATTCATCACTCCGTCAGACCTGTTGCCACTAATTTTCAGTCCTGTTTTTGTGTAATTTGATGTACTTCAGCCTTTTCTCCATGTTTCCCTTCCTTAAGAATAGCTTCTTGACAGCCGCCCATCCACTGGATGGATCAAGTGAAGGGCAAATGCAACTTTCAGGTCCTGGATCTTTTTCTTAAGGACATGAATTTCGTCCTGCACTTGGTCCAGTTTCCTGAAATTCTTTATAGGTCATTGCATACCATGCTGAGACATGCCAAGTTTTTGGAGAATACATCTTTGGGAATCACCTTGGTGGGTGCAAAAATACAGTTTTATGCCTGTCATACTGTTTTAGATTTGACATTTTTCATAGATTGAGATAAAGAAATGGGAGCCAAAAATGCGTTGACCAACAGAAACGCAGCTCGCGCCACCATCTAGTGAACGTGAAAGAGGAAGGATGCTGCTGGTGTAGCAAGGTTGGATTGAAATGGAGTAGACACACTTTGGTGCCATCTTTTTCCAGGATTTGCTGTCAGACAGCGAGTGAGTCTGTCATTTCTCTTAATCACAGAAAGGCATAACTGATGAATATAACAGACAAAAAATACTACATGGTGAATCCACCTTATGTGTGATATCTGTCAGGTAGCACCTTTCTTTTCTTTGTATAGAAGAGTATAAGGACTGACTGTATGGACAGTGTATTTTACTGTGAATATCGCAGGCGCAACTGGATGCTTGTGGTTTTTGGTCTCATATATGACACACGCATGAAGTGTGTCGGATGTGTTTGTTGCTCCCCTCTGAATCCAGACATCATGAATCATGCTTGGGAGTGTGTGCTAGCATGCACGTGTAATAGAAACCACCATCTGTCAGCTCTCTGTTACTCACTGCGAAAGCATTTAATGATGGTGGACATTATGCTGCAGATAACCCCTCCTCCTGTCTGAGGTGAAGACGTGTGGATAGTATGAGAGGCCACCGTGGCCGATGTCTGCCATTTGCTGTTGCATGTGCTTGGTGTGAAGTCCTGGCTCCAGCAGGAGCGTTAGGGTTATTATGTCACCCCACCCCATCACCCTCCGAGGGTACAGGTCACACTCACATTTTTAAAGGGACAGCGGTTTATTTGGCTGAGTCTATCATTACAGTGAAGGGTGGCTACGCATGAGTCCATGTTAAAAGGGTCATGAGTCAATATCACGAATTGGTTTGTACTTTATACAGTTGTCTGAATGTCCAAGGAAGTGATTATGTCAACACAGATGATCATCATCGTCAAAACAAGTTTTAAAAAACAAGGAAAAATGCAGGAAAAATAACACATTCCCACTGCTGTTTACATAGTTCCATTTTGAGTTTGCAGCACACTTTTTCACGTTTCACCATCACTCGGTGATTAGTTAGCGAGTGTTTGCAGACAGATTTTTGGTAACCACAGCAATCTGCTTGCAACCAAAGGAATCATAAAGAGGCTTTTGGTGCAGCACCCTCTTTATGACAGATTAGGCGCCATATGTAGGTGACCACTTGCCAACCGGCAAGGGAAGGCACATTTTTCCCTCATAACTGGTTGCCAGATGGTCACCAGCTGGTCTCTAGACCTGTGTGACTGTGGCCCTGTGTTGAATGGCGACCTGTCCAAGGTGTACCCTGCCTATGACAGCTAGGATAGATTCAGGGGGAGCAAGAGCCCGTGGATCCATCTTCATCCCCAAAGTGGAAGAGGGTCGATTGATGGAAAGTTGTAAGGGTTATGCACCAAGATGATGATTGCATATCGGTATGATATGAAATTTTGTAAGGGTTACGTGTTCAAAAAGATCATCCTATTATTTCAAAACTAGTCCATTATTTTCTTAGAAAATAGGTTTCTTTGTTACACTTGAACAAAGGGAGGAACAAGTGAGAATACAAACAAAATTAAAAGACTAAAATGCATATGTTGGGCATCGGCTAATTTTATTCTTTTTTTTTTAAAATATCGATATTGGTATCAGCCCAGAATTTCAGAAACGGTTCATGTCTAAAAATACGATAACCCGATGAATAGCACCATCAATGGTGGATGATGTGAACAGCAGTCAGAGCTCTTCCATAAATAGTTTGTAAACAAGAGTATTGTTAATGTTTGATATTCTTTGTTTAGTTTTCTAATTTTCTGCAAGCAATGGCTCCGTTCAGGTAGTTATTAATTTCATTTATTCCATTTTTAGGTGTTTTTTTTCTGTTTTGTTATTTACATGAATTTCAAGAAAAAAACCCTATATGTTCTAAGTTCAAAATGTAATGATTTGCAACAGCACCATGTCTTTCCAATGTGGTTGAAAAAGCTCTTGTCTGGCTTAAAAAAAAGAAGTCATTCATCTTCTGACTAATATACCTTACCCTCCCACTAACTGATCAGCTGCCAGCATACTGTAAATTCCCATAGTCAGTCTCCCATATCAAATGGTTAGACCGGTTTCATTAACTTTGCATATGAAGTACTGCTTGGCAACTCCCTGTAAAACAGGCAGATGGAGAGAGGAGTTCCACACACATCCAAGAAAGGCAGTGAGAGCATGAGACCGTTTGCAGAAGTCATTTTTTCACAGCTGTTCAGGGACAGGTGTGCATGTGTCTGTTGGTGTGTGTGAATGATGTTACCAGCAAGACTTCTGGCTCGGCGTTGGGGTCATAAATCAGGGCTGATAATCAGCATAGCAGTGAAGTTTGTGCCAAGGTCATGAAGCTGGTATCCACCTTTAAGAGTACTGTTTCTCAGGACTATCCACTGAATAACCACACAGACAAACACACTCAGCAGGAGATGCAGGGTCACGGAATCGGATGCAGTATGTTAAATGAGGTGGGGTCAGGAGAAGAGTTTGCTGCACAGGTGGGAGAAAAAAAGAGATTCACGTCATCTTAAATACACTTAAAATGTTGAGGTTAATAAGGCTGACTAGCCAGAAAAGGAAATGTATTATATGAAATCAATTTCAACTAATTTCAATGTATCAGCTTCAGTGCATGATATGGATCTGAAATAGGAGGGGTCATTCATGGTAATGGCAGCATTGATTTGTGCTCGTCTGGGCAGATCAAGTTTGCACGGATGCTCACAGCTCCTCTAAATCATCTCCTGCCCTCCTTAAATGGAACAACATGCCATCCTCTCCTTTCTCAATTTGTCTCTTGCTTATTTTCTGATCTCCCTCTCTTCTTCTTCGCACTCTCCTTTTTATTGCCTGCATGTCCATACAGTCTGTTTTGCCTGCTGCTTTTTCTCCATCCCGTCTGTCAGTGCACCCTGCTTCCCAACCCTTCTGTCAGTGTCAGGGCCCCACGCTCACTGACAGACAGAGAGTCCATGACAGCAGCTCTGTCACACAGCCCAGTGGCTCACTGTGGCCCCTTCTCCCTCACCGATGAGCTGATAAACCACTTAATGAGATTCCTGACACACTCACCCACTGAGATCTGACAGACTTCTTCACTTTGTGTAGTTCTTGGTGATCCCTAACAGATTTTTTTACCCCTTACCTCTATTGTACATTTATATTCATATTTCTTGACTTCAGTACTTGTTTTTAGTTTGTGTTATCTTTTGTGTTAGCTAATGAGCAAATTGCTTGATACACCGAGTGTCAAACTGCAGTTCCACTAGTGGCCACTTGACTTGTAGTTGAGGTTATGCAGAGACATGATCACTAACCGTGTGATGTTAACTTGTCTGAGATTTTGCACGTATAGTAATAGTGCCAATGTAGGATCAAGTGAGAAATGTATATTTCTCAAACGGTTGGCAAAAACCTCCCTGTGATTGCGTTGTCGCTAGCATATGACTGCAGCCGTAGTTTGAATGCATTTTTCCCGAGCAGCCAGTAGTGCTCTCACACTCAATATGGCGAACACATCTTGAGCGATGTACACGTCGTCATGTGAAAAACCTCAACAGATGTCCTGGTACAAAAAACCCCAAAAGTTTCTCTCCTCTATTGATGGTCAAACCATCATCTCTATTGACTTCTGTATTTGGACAGTGGAGTTAAGGATTTCACCACTTTGGCTGACAGGTGTCCCAACACAGCAGCTGTAGCTGATCAATATATTTTACTAGGTGGTTATTTAGCACTAATGAGCAAATATGTGTATCTGTTTGTCACACCAACTTGCTACCAAGCTGCCTAGCCTCAGCTTAGTACTCCACTTTTTCAAGCAAATATGGTAACCTCTGGCTTCAACATGCCGGCGACTAAAAGGCTACCGTTGAGGCTTCAAATTACAAACTCCCAAATCCCGGAAGACTAATATGGCGGGATTTACTGTTAAAGCCACTCCAGAGTTTTAAACCCTATCCTTGAAGTTTTTTTCCATTTCCTCTGTCCCCCGCCACATTTTTTTCTTCTGCCCCCTCCCTCTTTTTTTAAACTATGTTTATTCCCCGTCTTGCTCGATTTGACCAATAGCTCCAGACCATCAGCTCAGAACCCTTCATTTATGCATTTATGTCCCAGCTGCACCGGTGTAGTGCGCTGGTGAACTTGCTCCCCCTGAAACACGGGCCTGGGAAAAAGGGCCTGCTGTGTGAACAGGAAACTCCAAGGAGGTGGAACAGAGGGAAGGGGAGGGAAGAAGAGAGCGACCTGGGTGTTCTGTGATAGCGGACCTCTTGGCTGTTATGCTTTCTAATTCCCCTCAGCACAGAACAGCAGGGGGATTGAGAGAAAAGGAGGAGGAGAAGGGGGTGGAGGATGATGAGAGTGAGAGAATCATGTTTTCACACCAAAGGGGGGCAGGCGGGTGGGCTGAAGGAGACTGTATATTAGTGTAGGCCAAAGGTTTTACCTCTGTTCCAAGCCTGAGGGCCCCCAGGTAAATGGTGCCCAAAGGAAAGTCCAAAGTATTGTACAAAATAAACCTTGAATAATTTTAGTTGATGGTGACATTTTTGTTATTAATAACCAACACTAGTATTCAGCAAGTCAAGAACATTCAGTGGTTTCTTTTGTTTCAAGGCCTCAGAGCAGATTATAACACTTTCTAATAGCCATTGTTAATAAATAGTAAATAAACTATAAGTATCAAATGGTGGTCATAAAAAAATGTTACCTAGTGCATTTGAAAACATGAAGTGGCTATCATACTGTAAAGCTGAAAGTGAGGTTTGTAATGCATATACAGCACAAGTAGGCAGATGGAGAAAAAGGCGTCAGTCAACACCGTGATCCTGGAGACTGTCACATTTCTCTCTTTGATTAGTGTAGGCGCTAAAAATACAGATTTAGGACAAGGTTAAAATATGCCTCTTTACAATATTAACTCTGCACATTAAAACATTACCTTCCAGGGTGCCCAGTTCATCATAATAGAGCTCCAGTTTGTGAGGAGTTTGGAGTGAGGCCAGTCTCACTGTTGGAGGCACCTTCTGAATCTCTGTGAGTGCAACAGCTTTGAAAAACAGCAGTGATCAAATCCTTATTGCAAAATGATAAAAACATTTAGTAATCATTAACAACAACACAATATGCTAATGAAATGCAAGTGAAAACATTGTATACGTGTTACTAGTAGCACATAATACAGTATTAAAATCTGTTCAGATATTTTGGATTTCACCAACTAATCACATAAAAAGACAAAGCTTAATAGAAGTAATGATTAAAAAAACATTTCAATTGTGGTGTTTTTACTAAAGTTAAGAGTTCATCGCTTAGTGTGAATTTAAAGTTTATAGATTGTGTTTTTTGTTTGTTTTGTTTTTATTGGCCTCAAGAATGCAGCCCTGTCTGCACAGCGATCATACTACCTGCGCATTCGCTTGAATGGTAAACTGGGCACTAATTGTATGCACATTTATGTATGTCATTACGTTTGTATTCTGCAAATTTGGAAGGGGGTTGCACACATTGTTTCTTTTTCAGCTTTGTTGTTTAGCAAGTGCGCAATGTGTCCACGTCTGTGTAGAGGATGCGTGTGCAAGTCCGCAGCTGTTCATGGATGTAGAAACCACGAATTGGCCTTTAGTAGCTAAGCTCTGGGAAAAT
This sequence comes from Bujurquina vittata, assembly GCA_015106715.1. NCBI lineage: Eukaryota > Metazoa > Chordata > Actinopteri > Cichliformes > Cichlidae > Bujurquina > Bujurquina vittata. The sequence goes on along the minus strand of VUQK01000068.1, from coordinate 28,852 downwards.
GTTGACATTGCTAAGCAGAAGTCACAAGCAGATAGCTGCTACACTCAGGGTTAAAGTACTGGATGAACTCTGAGTTAGAGTAACAGGTTTTGGTCATTTAGAGTCATGTTGTCAGTAAACCTTGAAATCCTGCAGGATCCTTATTGTAGAAAATTGGTGGATGTCCATGAAAAACAGTTTGCCTTGCTAATTTGTTCTGTAATTTGTGCAGAAAAAGTAAATAAATTGAGGGAAAAGGCTTAATTTGAATCTGATGATGGATGAAGGGTCTTTGCCAAATAATTCTAAACTTTGCAGACTGAGCTGAAAGTGTTCAAACTTTGTAAGAGTTATGTGATCTTCATCTTATTGATCTCCAGTGAAGCAGGATTAATAATCCTGCTGTAGAATAAAATAATGGCCTCTCAGTCATGGCGTCATTTGTTTGCCATTTCCCAAAGTTTTAAGTGACTATTTTTTGTGTTCAAATGGGATGTTGACAGTCCCGTTTCCAAATGTTTAAAATTGTGCTAATGAGAAAAACGGGCAGCAACTGAATCAGAAGGCAAACAGTCTGAGTCTTTTTAATTCTGCACTACATAAATCTATCATCAGGCTTTCAGCACCAACTGGCAGCAGCTTGGTCTGATCAGTCATGAGACCAGAACCACAGCTATAATCATAGGTAATTAATCGAGCTGTGATATAATACGTATACAGCAAAAGATACAGGCATTCTCTCCCAGCTCCTCGTGTCTGGATTCAATATACTGTCATTTAGCTGTGGGTCTGGAACAGATTCACATGAAGAGTTCAGGTCCTCCCCTCCACTCCCCTTCCCAGCCGTCTCTTGTCCTACTGGGCGTGGCTCTGCACCCTCACCCTGACCTTTACCGCCCGACTCTACTTCCCCAATGGCCACTGCACCCTCTGACACAACCTCCAAAAAAGCCATCATCTGGTTCTGCTTGCCCATCCCGCAGCCTCCCTAAGGCCACAGGAAATAGCTGGAGAGATTGTGGGCCCGTTTCCCCAGGGGTGGAATTAACAGGTGCACCAGCGTTTGTTTCAACTTTTACCCATTACCACTGGATAATGGTAATAATAAACATGGCAAGGCCAGGTGGGGTGTTGGCTGTGGCTGTCTCCTTGTTCTGGGTTTTTCTGCCATGTCTTTGAAAAGGTTTCTTAAAGAGGGACCCCTGTACACTAAACAGCACCAAAGAACTTCTAAATGCTCTTAGGACTTCCTGATTAAAATAATGGGGCCCTATGGAGCTCTAACCCCAAAGTGCTATTTTAGTGGGTAAACATTTTTTTTCAACTGGAAATGTCCATTATTTTTATAGATGGGACAATAGATATCCATTTTTAAGTCTCATTGTTTTGTTTTGCTTTGCTTTGCTTTGTTTTCATTTGTTTTGGGTTTTTTGTTGCAAACTTTACTATTTAAAATTTACTCTAAACTATGTATTGCTATAAGACATTTATCGGATCCATTTTCATGAATGATGTTACATGAGGTTCCACTGGGTCATAGACTACAATGATGTAAAATGATACGTCTGTTGGCACCCGAGAGCTGTTGATGTTCTCTGGTTCTGGTTCTCCGACCCCTCTCTCTCTACTAATTGGTGGCCATTTTCCCAGCTGCTATTATTGCAGGTAGAACTGCCATCTTGTTCTCATCTTACCCAGGATCGCCCCTTAAGTGAGTCATCAGATTGGGTAATAGGAGGAGAGAAGCAGTTTAATGGCATACAAGGTCGTCAAGGAGGGTCGAAGGTGGGGGGGGGGGGGGGGGCAAATGTGGCCATAATCCGGGGCTCCAGGG
>VUQK01000068.1:1560-27019 GCA_015106715.1 Bujurquina vittata | reverse complement strand
ATTTGATCCATATCGTGTGAGGGCACAGGCAGAGAATTAAAAAAAAAAAAAAAAAAGGAGAAAGGGGGAGGAGGGGGGGAGAGAGGAGAGGGGGGAGGGGGGGGGGGGGGGGGGGGGGGGGGGGGGTCAAATGTTGCCATAATCCCAGGCTCCAGGTTCAGCCCATAAATAAGAGCTCAGCAGCTGAGAAGGAGGGAGGGGATAATTGATTAGGTGGGAGGTGGGGGGCATATTTCACCTGAAGAGGAAGCAGAACTGACAACCATCCTGGTTTGTAGCCATCGGTGGATTAGCACCTGCGGTGTGGGAGCTGGTGGGATTGAGTAATATAGAAGAATTTCAGAGATTAATTAGGTTGGGCAGCATAAAATAATTCCTTCAAGAGTTGCAACACAGGATTGTGTCTTTCTGTTTTAACTGTCTAATTTTCATGGTTTAATGCAGACCTTCAAACTCGAGCCCCAGGTGCTGATTGTTTGCAGAAGGCAGAAGTAGAGTTTATTGGTAACGCTCCATTTCTTTTTACGTCAGCTAATATCTTTTCTGCTCCTAGTAACATGAGACTCTGTCTTGCTGGGAAAAATGGATAGTTAAGTGACTGTGTGTGTGTGTGTGTGGTTTTCTTTTTTAAATAATAGAAGAAGAAAGTTTAGGTCTACTGAAGACCAGAGTATGAACGGAGGAACGGCGAGCTGCATAGCCAAACTCAAACTGTGCATGAGAAAAGGAGAGAAGTTTGATTTGAACTTTGTGCACACTCAGTGCAGCCACATTTTGCAATCAGGCCACTCCTTATGGACTGACATGTCAGTAACTGGACAGTTTCATTGATTTTATTGCACAGCATTCATCACACAACATGATTCAATCTCAGCACTCGCCCCAGACAACAAATGACGTACCGATAAGGCCTGCATTCTTTTCATTGATAAACATGTTTTGATTGGCAGAACAATTTCACAGACAGGCTGAAACCTGCAGGATATCAGGAGCAAGCAAGTGAGTGACTGTTTCCTGTATAGACAGGAAGTGAGGGCTTTTATGAGGGCAGTGCATTGATTTCCTTGCATACCAGGTTTGGGAGTGCAGAGAAAAGAGCCACTTCCTCTTGAGAAGAATGCCATGCCAGCTATCTAACTCTGAACAATCTTACTCTGTTACTGTGAGAGGTTAAAAAAAATCTTTGGACTGTTGCCTTCTGGGCTGCTTTTCTTTAATCAACCTGCACCTTGCGATAGAACAGACAGGCCGTGGGGTGAGTTGAGTGTGAGGTGCTGTCACTGCATTTAGTTTTTTTTATGTGGTCTGCTTTTGCTGCATTTCCAAAAATGCATAGCATGCTTTATTGATTTAAAGTGTGAAATTGCAGCTAGCTGTTGATGAAAGGGGCCTATGCTAGTCTAAAATGTGCAGCAGAAGTAGAAGTACAGGAGGAATCGACGGTACTGAACATGCCGATCATGACAATGCATTTATCTGGAACTGCATGTCAGGTTATGGTGTAACTTTTAGTGTAGAATCTCAGAATGGCTTGTGGTTAAGATAACGTAGACTTACCACAATAATCATAATTCCGTTGTAAGACTTGAACTTGTTCTTGACCTTGGACAGGAAGGTATACAGATTGAAGTCAGGTAAGGTTTTGTAAATCCACTATGGGACTGTTCCTGAAATGTTTTAAATCACACATTGTTTGGTTCAGAGCCCTTAAATAGCAAGAATCATGTCAGCGAGGGTTCAGACTGCACGTGGTTCATGTAGACTTTATATAGTTCCCAGAAGGGCCTCAGCAGGCAGTTGAAATGTGCGAATGCAGAGAGACAGAACTTTAGTTCTTCAGTAAGTCAGTAACTACACTGATCAAGCTTATGTTTCCCTAGTCTGTTAGTTTAGCATTGTATGCTAACCAATAGCAGTAATATTTTGAAGTGAGCTGTAATCACATAACTCAGACTGAAAGTATTCATAATGATAAATTTATTTTAAGACTTTAAAAAAAGAATACAGTGACTCTGACAGGTGACTATCAATGATGCTAGCTGACAGCCTAACAATTCAGTGCACGGGCATGAAAATAAGCGGTTCTTTTTTGTTGTTTTTGGTTTTTTTAGGAACTGCGTTGCGCACTTAATAGTAATACTTGGTCCACTTTTTGTGTGACTGTAATTTTTCAGCAACTTGAACACATTAACACATCACGTCCACACAGTGCAGGTTGCATTAAAACACCTATTAGGCATTATGAGACACTTCCTATTGTAAGACACTTAAGTGATATTAATGCATATTTATATGGTTAACTCATCTCTTTTTTTCCCACATATAAACACATTTGATGTGATCTTGTCTTTTTGTCTTGCAGTTAGTTACCACAGTGAACTCATTATGTATATAATAATAAATAAACTAGGAAAAAGGAATAGAAACTTGCAGCTTTTCTGTGTCCTTTCCCTGCCGTTATCCTTGTATACAGTCTCTGCTGTTGTGTGCTGCATGGGAGTGCTGCACTCAGTCAAAGATAAGATCGTGCATGTACAGTTATCTCACCAACACCAAGAGGAGAAAATTAGTTTGGTTAATTTAAAAGATTAATCTCACTATAACTAATTATTCAGACAACAACAAATATGCAAATGAATCATATTGAACCACTGGTCCAGACTTGAGTGTAACTGTGTGGTCAGCATCATGAATGAAGCTCTTTGCTTCGTGGGCGACCACCAATAAACAAAACAGAATACTAGCCATGTAAACGACAGTCATAATGTTGGCCTTAAGTAATGGAACAAAACACTCAGAATTAAATCAGCAGTGAATCAGGATTGCAAGAAAATCAAAGACCACAACACAAGGTCACATTGCATTAACAGCTGCTGGCTGGCTATTATAACACTTCAGAGTTCCTGCTAATGGTGTGAATGCAAATGGCAACTAAGGCTTGGAAGGTATCAGGTCTACCCCGAGGTAGTCCGCAGAACTGTTTGGATTGGAAATGGCTCCTAATGTCCTCATGAGCCCCCTTGTTGTTTCAGAATGCGCTGGACGCTTCCGACTGTTGAGTGGTGGTTCGTAGCTACACCCTGCCTGAAAACAGAGCAGACAGCAGGTTAGCTGAGTGTGCTTAGTTACAGTTAGAGATGAAGAAATCAGAGTAGCATTCCACTACATTAGCAAGTCGTGTACTAAGTTTGTTCCCTTGAGGCGTCTTTCATTCTTCCTTTCCTCCTTTTTGGCCCTCCCTGCTCTCTTTACCTCATAGCCTTCTCTCAACTCCCTTACCCTTGTATCTCCAGTGTTTCTTAACACCTCACATCTTCTCCTCCCTCCCTTCTTCCTTTCCATCCTACTCTCTCTCGCCACCTTATCTGCCTACATCTTTGTCTCTCCACCCATGGTTCAGGGCTCGAACCCATGTCCTCCTCCTCCTCCTCCTCCTCTTCCCTGACAGCTTCTCTGTGTTAGCCGGTGGTCTCTTGGAAGGTCCCAGAAGAATTGATACATTCTCCTCCTTAATATTCAGCGTTCTGGAATAGATGTCTGACGCAGTTCTCTCAATTACCTCAGGGAATGAGCGAGGCCAAAATAAGAAGAAACGATGGCCACCCCAGCACACACACACATACACACACACACATACACACTCTATATGTATTCATACTGTATGTGCAAATCAAATTTAACTAAATTAACCACTATCTGCGTCATTTGCTCTGTTTTTTTTTCCCCAAAGCTCTAAAAAATTGCTCAGTATGTGGCGATTGGTCCCCCTCCCTGCATCCCTGCAGGTCAGGGGTGAGGAGTCAGAGGTGAAAGGCGAGGTTGTCGGCTGCTTCTCCTGGAGGAGAGGAGCTAGTGTTTGAGCTCCCCTCCCAGCGTTTCAGTTTAGTCTGAGAAGAGTGGATCCTCCTCCTCCTCCTCCTCCTGTCCTGCACATCTGGCTGCCCCCAGAGTGCTCATTTGGAGGGAAAACAAGAATGTTTTTATTTCCCAAGAGAGAAGAAGAACTTCAGAGTTAAAACACAGAGAGGCATCCCGGGCCCTCACACAGCCTGCTGCTAGGTTACGATGGTGAGGAGTTTCTCCTCTCTGTCTCATACCCCTGTCCCTGTTATCTCCCCTTAGCTCCTCATCTTTCTTTCTATTCATGTGTTTATTTTTTCTCATTTTTCATATGAAACTTTTTCCTTTCCTTAAATACTTCCTCTTAATATATTGTAATTTCTGATGAGAAAGTTTCTTATTAAATCACAGTACTAGTGGTTGTAAACACTAGTTCATTAAGGGAACCTAATGGGCCTCATCTAGCAGCTTTCCTTAACCCAAATCTTTTGGGAACCTGTAGGACAAAGGCAGATGGTTATGGGGAGGATTGAGTCTGTATCATTTAAACACTTAGCAAACGCTTAAGAGAGCTTGCCATTTTTATTTGTCCAAATATTCAAATACAGCTTTGTAAGTACCCACTCATTCCCTTCCTGTACCTGGAATTATATGTTGTGTTGTTCTCTTTTTTTTTCTTATTGTTTCCAAAACATTCAGATGAGAACCAGCAGAACCCAGATACTGTCTGCACGTTGCATCACTGGGTGCTCACAAAATCCCTTTTATTTTAGACTGCGTTTGGCGGCTTTCAATAACTGATTTCCTTTGCTTATTTAGTTAAATAAAAGTTCATTTTTGTTAAAAACATTTATTTTTTTTTAATTTGCTTTGCGCGACATGGTTATGTGGTTGGCACTGTCACTTCTCAGCGAGAAGGCCCTGTGTTAGTGGACTGGAGGGTTTTCTCCAGCTTCCTCCCAGAGTCCAAAGAAGCGCATGTTAAGTTAACTGGTGAATCTAAATTGGCTGTCGCTGTGTGTGTTATCGATGTAATAGATTGCTAACCTGTCCGGGGTGTACCTCAGTGCTACCTTGTGACAGCTGGGATAAGCTCCAACTCAACTGCGATCCTGAATCGGATAAATGGGTGGTTGGATGGATGGATTTTTATTTGCTATATTGGCAATGCCAAAACATTTCAAATCATATCTGGGCTAGGTTGTGTAGGCAATGTAGTGCATTCTGTCAAATTTGGTTGCAAAATGTATTTTCTAGTCTTGTTTAAGTCTTTAAAAATTTTTTTAGTATTCCTCCTCTTTCATAATAACACGTAGGACCAGTGAAGCAAGTCGCACATGGATGGGAGCCTCAAACGTGCTTTCAGTGTTAGAAATCATCTCTTTCAAACATTTTACATTCTAGTATTAGTGGTACAAAGATTGAAAAATATAATTTTAATGTGTTGGTGACTTTTCCCCAAAATAGGGTTTAAACTCCCCCCCCATTAACAGCTAAACGGGTATTTGGCTGTTGATCGGATCTTTAGCACCTGGGGCAGGACTGCCATCTTTCCTCTACCTTCATACTGAACATTATTTGTCTTTTTTTGCCCCTGTTTGTGTAAGTAGTGGGTAAAGTTAAAATGAGTGCAGTAAGTCCTAAGTGATGTTTGAGTTGTGATTTTATAAAGATTCACAATTTTTGTTTGTTGTTTCATGCTTGCTTTTCTCTGTGGTTGTCTTGCCCATAGATCGCCAATTTGTGGGAAGGTGTGGAGAAACTAAAAAGCCGAGAGGAGCAATGATTTGCCAAGCACAGATAAAGGTGTTATGGCTGCGAGTTTGTGTCAGAACAAGCTGACCTCAGATCTCAGTATTGTGTGATGTTGACATCGACAGAAAGAAATCTTTTGTTGTTCCGGTTTCAGACTGCAGCCAAATGCAATAAGAACCCAATTTCTTAAATTTACAAGCATCCCACAACCTGTCTTTACAACCTCTGTCTGATGAGCTTAGCACACATGCATACGCACACACATGCACACACATGCACGCACAGCTGTGCTCTATTACACCAGTGTACAGTAGCCATCTCTCCACCCCTCGCCTCCAGCCCTCTCTGTAACTGTTATTGGAAATGTAGCACAGCTAGGGGAGCAAGCTCATGGTGGATTTATTTGACACAGGTGCACACTTATGTACGCGTGCACAAGCACACACACACACACACACACCTTAGGAGGCACGCGAGTGGACCAGCCAGCAAAGACTGGATCTAATGTCAGCCACTTAATGTCTACACCGCTCACGAGTCACAATACACTTCAGCCTTACACACACACACACACACTCTCGCACTCATATATGTGTCTGAAATGCTTAGAGCAGTAAACCACACCAGGCTAAAAGTATCGCCAAGCGCCTCTTCTTTCTGCTGCCCGTGCAACCTCATCTGATTCTGATTTTTGACTTTGGAGATTGAACACGACAAAAATGTCTTTAATTTTAAGTTAATATATTTTCCTCTTTGCCCCCGATGTCTAGATCGCTGCTTTTGTTCTGGGAATATGCCAGGCATTTCCTCCTCATGATATCCTGGTTTTCCAATAAGAGGGATGCCAGAAGTATGCGCGGGCTGGGCTGGGCTTTCTTTCTGCAGTTCTGTGATGGCCTAACGGAGGCAGGAATACCAGGGATACAGTTTCCTTCTGGAAAACACACAAAGGCATTCCAAGGAGAAACAGCTCAAGTGCCTACACAGCAATGATGTCTCCTTAAAGCTCTAGCCACGTAGACTAAACTACAGCACCTGTAGACCTCGCTGGTCTTAGCAGCAAATGTATCAGTTTAGATACTTTGGTATTTTTCATGAATTTGACCTGAAACTTTAAGTTTCCACACAAGGCCTAGATGTAGATTGCAAGAGCTAAAGTATATACATTCATTTATTGAGGACAGTTATCCAGTCTTTTTAAATCCCTAAGGTGAACATGGATGTGAGCCTCATCACTGCTGTGATGTCCTTGTGCAGCAGTAACAGCGACCGAACATCATCAGTAAATGTTGATCTGTTCTCCACCTCAGCCTGGATTTTAGTCCATTTCACTGCTCAGAAACTCTGCTTCAACTCTGGGATGTTAGTTTGTTCATGATCTTCACACTTCAGATTTTCCATAACATTTCTACTAGATTAAGTGTGGGACTTTTGCTGCTCCAAAGAATTAGGTATACTCTTTGTTAACTTTGTTAACTTGTGTTTTTTGTGTTGTTCTGCAGGAAGACACACTCTCTCTTTAGATTTGGTTCATGGACAGATGTCCTGACATTTTGCTTTAAAATTTTACTGGCATAATCCAAAATCATTGCTGCATTAATGATGGTATGCCACCCGTGTTGCTACCACCACTGTATTTGACAGTTGGGTGTTCTGTTTGGTGGGCATCAGCTTTCTTTCTGCAGCCCTGCTCTGCACAGTATTATTGTTCAGTGTTCTTCAAGCAGAGGAACTCATCAACATGAATATTAGGTAGTGCAACAGGGGCCTGTAGTTCATTCATGAATTGTTTGGCAGGGTACCGGTGTTCTTGAATTGCCTTTATTTCAACGGCGTCTTTACAAAATCTTCATAGATGCTTATCCAGCCCTTTCAAGCTCTGAAGTCATCAAAAAATTTCCTCTTTTTTTGTTATGTTACATTTTCACAGATATGTTTAGATGATCAAACTTGTTCAGCCCACTCAGCTGAATATTGCACTGTTGACTGAATAAGTCAGTGCCGAGGATGCTGAACCAGCTGCGTGAATGTGAGTTTCAGGATAAGTGAAGAGACGCTGCTTCTTTGGGAGCATTTCCCAGCATGCAGTGTGTCTCCAGATCCCACCCGCCCACCTGGAGAGCAGGAGCACTGTGTGGAGAAGGTGATTAACAACACAGAATATATCTTTCAAATCTTGAGAGAAGTAATACAAAGAGACCATTGTACAAACTCAGCTGGAACTTCCCACAGCTAAGAGCAACATAAGCTTTGAAAAATGGACAAGCACCACTTTAGTCTATAGATTTCTACATCAAAAAACTTTGATTTAAATCATTTCATATATTTCTTCTTCCTGGCTGTCTGATTATAACAGAGAACCTTGCGTGTTTTATACATCTTGATTTCAGGGTAGCATACATAATTTGGATCTCAGCCTGAAACGTTTCAGACCCTTGACCCAAAAAGATGGCCCCTGTACGCTGCCATGTGGTAATGTAGTGCTGGACACATGTATCTCGTCAGCCCATCCTTTCTGATGTTCCTCCCATGATATTGAAAGAGCAGAGGGCAGGGAGGCTCCCTGTGTGACACATGGCACTGATTTAGCTGTTAGTGTTGATCTCTTCTTTAATGAACAGGCAAGTTGTAGTGGGTTTTTTTTTCTTGTGTAACCTTTTTTGTGTGTGTCACAGAGGAGAGGTTATGTTGCTTGAGGTTGTTTGAGAGTCTGCATGTGGATTTGAGGACAGGAACTGTGGACAAAGAATGTGTGTTTTTTATATTTCAAATAAAGCAGCAGCAGAGAACTGTACAAATTTAGAGATGAGCTGCACCCGTACGGCAGGCAAACCTGCCTAAGCTCCACTCCATGGATGGTTAAATAGCTGCTGCCTTTACTTCTAAAGTGGGTTTAAAACTAAAAATCATCCAAAATGTAATCTTTCCAGGCTATTAAAAAGCCTCCATTCATTTAAATTGTCCACCAGTTAATGTTTACGTGCATGTATATTTTATTTAGCCTTTATTTATACAGGTAGTCCCATTGAGACTCTGTGTCTCATTTACAAGAGAGACCTGTTTCCGGAACAAAATGAATTTTAAAACAATACAGTATTAAGAATACAAATATATAATGAGATATCCATGAGATAAATGGTACTTTGATGTTAAGGCTCAAATTTGGTTACATTTGTTTCAAAATGCTGTTTCCAAAATGCAAACGTGAATCAATTTTTAAGTAAAATATTTAACTTACATTTTGTGGGCTTGTTGAATAGCCAGAAGCCAGACAATGACCTTGAATCAAACTTGAAACATTCTTTATAACAGGAAGGTTGCAGGTTTGAATCTGGTGGTCATCTGAAAGGTTTTTAGAAGTGTGGAGGAAGAACAATAATAAATATCTATATATAAATATATATAAATATAATGAACATCTTTTAGACATTTCACAGAGTGGATTTGATATCCATTACAGAAGCTTGTCTGCAAAAGAGTCACCTCTCATTTCTTTCTTTTTTGCTTCTGGGGAGTCAGACTTGTACAATTCTCCAGAAGTTTTTTGTTTTGTTTGTTTGTTTTTTAGGACAGTTTTTGACATTGGCTGCTCCATTAAACCCCTTAACACTGACTCTTATGTGTCTACACATAATAGACAACTCAGCAAAGATCTTTAGGCACTTTGTTACTAGCAGCCTGGAACAAAAACACAGAAGTTGTTCCCATTTCTTGATTTGAATCTGAAATAAGTATCAGTAAAGTAACAGTTTGACAGGCATAAAAGTGTGTTTTGCACCAACACAGTGATTCCCAAAGAGATATTAGCATTTATCATCATCTTGGCATGGTGGGCATTGTGTCCTTAGATTTTGAGGACACTGGACAAGTGAAGGACAAAAGAAGTGGCAGGACTAAAATACTATATACAGCAAGCAAAAGTCATGTCCTTCTGAGGTAGCATTAGGTGATCGTATACAGCCATCTGTAACACATGGAGGCTCTGCCAGTGATTTGGGGCTGCATTACAGCAAGCGGTGTTGGAGAGCTTGTCAAAATTGATGGAATTATGAACACAGAAAAGTAGTGCCAGATTTTGACCCAGCATGCAATACCATCTGGAAAGCATCTGATTGGCAACAGATTCATTCATAACAATGCTCCCAAACACCCTGCCAATGCAGTAAAAGCATATCTGCATAAAAATGACACACTATCAGTCATGGATTGGCCTCCCCAGAGCCCAGACCTCAACATTATTGAAGCAGTGTGGGATCATCTAGACAGAGAAAAGAAGAAAAGGCAGCCAACATCCAAAGAAGAGCTTTGAATGTCTTTCAAGAAGCCTGGAGAACTGCTCCTGAAGACTGCTTTAAGAAATGACAAGAAAGCATTCTCGGAGGGTTCAGGCTGTAAGAATAAGGTTGGTCATACCAAATGTTGACTTTGAAGCTCGTTAGAATTGTACAGACTCTGTTTTTGTCTTATAGACTGTATTTCCATGTATATTTGCATGTGTCTAAATAAATCACTGCACCCATTTTCTAGCAAAATATAAAGGAACGAGTGATAGCTCAAGACTTTTGTGCAGAATAGAATCTTTATTGTCATTGTACACTCAAGTTGTACAATGAGATTAAAATTTTGTTGCAAACACCTGACCTGTGTGCAGGCACATCAGTGCACCTTCCTTTCGTCTGGCTTAATTGATGCTGCCGGTTGTCCAGGTTTCCATCAGCACCGTGCATGGCCTCTCTGCTGCCACGGGTACGTGACTGAACCACCAATGTTAGGTGATCAAAGTGCACGCCATTTACTGTTGACAATATACTTTAAACAATCCTTAGCAATGGCGTGCACACAAATCATTTTCTTTACATAAATAACATTTAAATTCTGAGTCTAGCTGAAAGACTGAAGCAGTGTTGAGGAATTTAACAGCTTTAAGAAGTCGACTGGACTTTTCCCTCAGTTGTGACTGCTGAAGGGATGAAGAAGAAACATTTGATTGTGTTAGGTATTGCTCATGCTTTGCTGTATGTAAGTTTAAACAGTGGCCATAGAAACAGTGATTTTGCTTTTAGTGTCAGAATAACAGCTAAAGTTAAGTTGTTAACACTTCTGCTTTATCATATTTTGGTGTTGAAAGGACTAACTGTAAGCTAATTTTGATGATAGATTACACCATGCCATTATCCTATTAATGACTTACGGTACAGGGACACTAGCTTATTTGTTTTTAGAAATCAGTAAAAATCTTAAAACCCATAAAACTCAGGACCAGATCCACAAAAGAAAAACGGTCCCAATGTGTCAGAATAGAAACTTTGGAATGTGGGAATCGCTGAGCATATAAGCAAAGATAAGCTTCGGATACCAGTAACAGCTCCAGATGTTAAGGATAATGTTTTAACATGTGACTTAAAAAAAATATGAATACCAATAATTATGGAGCTGTCATAAGAATGCAATGCCAAGGACAAGAACCACAAATCAACTGTAGAGTTAATAACAAAGAATTTTTAAATTATTATTTAATAAATTCTTTCTGACATTCAAGCCTTATAGTATTTTGTGCGTCATTATGCAGTTGCATTCAGAATTGTTTAGCCTTTTAGCAAGAAAACAAGCATTCATCTAGCTGTTATTTGTAACCACACCTGTATGATGTCATAACCACAGGTGTCTCTCAGTTCTTTTCATGCTGTGTGTTTATTAGATTGTTATCTGTAGATGCCAGTATAGCATCATTCTTTCCAAACAGCTCTGTGGGTGCGCATTGGAGTTGGAGAAAGAGGGTGATGTATAGTAGATCCTTATCACCAGGTCTAATCACTAACATGTGCTTTATGGCCACTCGCCTTATTTATTGGGGCTGTTGGAATCCCAGCAATTAGTCTCTCCTAAATTTCACACATGACCCTTGTGTTTGTCACATAAACTGTCCCACTGAAGGAAGACTTGGTCTAGTTCTGGGCTCTCAGCTTGTCTCTTTTACAGTGTCTGGAGGCTTTTACTACCCCTGAGCTCAACTCACTCACTCCGGTGGTCCACAAGCCTGAGAAACAGTTTCTCTACTCAGACATACAAGCTGAGGGGGGAAAAATGTTACTTGAGATCATGTTTCTTTTGTTCAAAAAAGATCTCCTTTCATTTTTATTTTGGTAGAAGGCAAAGCTGAAGATTTTAAGTTTCTGTTTAATTTGGCGTAGATTATTATTTTGTCTAATTGGCTTTTAACGAGATTTTGACTCAAGTATGTTAAGAAGCTGGTCTGGTTTTGTACCACCCACCCGCAAGGTCCACTCAAGGTTAACCCCATGCAGATCTGCATCTTTGCTTTCCTATTCTCCTTCCACTTCTCTCTCTTTAAAGCTTCTTTAAGATTGTCTGTATAGCTCCTAATATAATTATATATTGTCCAAGTGCATTTACTCTGATTTAGTTCAGTTAATTTAATTTGCACTGCATTTAATATACTGATAGCTGTAAATTAACACTATGTGCAGAACATTTGATCAGTTTTTCAAATATAAGATTCAACTACTTTATAAAGTATGCTTAAATTACAATTGACATATAGCAATAAAATAATCTAGCAGGGGCCAGTTTCCAATATAAATACTAGCTTTTGCTGATAATACTGTAGTGTGCTTGTATTTAAATATTTTTGGTTTCTACAGGCATCCGACTACTCCTAAACAAAAGATTAATATATTATCAAATAAGCAGGTGTTCTGCAAACTTTAGCATCTTTGTTCCTATACAGTGATCAGCAAGAACATTAAAGGGATTTTCATAGAAATATATGGCACTCTCACTACTGGGTTCAATACACTGGCAACAATATCCATGCAGCCATCCGTTTTCTTCTGCTTGTCCAGATACGGGTCGCGGCAGCAGGAGCCTAAGCAGAGAAACCCAGATCTCATTCACCTCTGCCAGCTCATCCAGGGGAACACCAAGGTGTTCCCAGGCCAGCCAAGACATATGATCTCTCCAGCATGTCCTGGGTCTGCCCTGGGGCCTCCTCCCGGTAGGATGCCTCCTGAATATCTCACCCAAGGAGTGCTCAGGAAGCATCCTAGTCAGATGCCCGAACCACCTCAACTGGGTCCTTTTGATGTGGTGGAGTAGCAGCTCTACTCTGAGCACCTATTGAATGATTGCACTCTTCACCCTATCTCTGAGGGAGAGGGCAGCCACCCTTGGGAGAAATCTCATTTCCACCATTTGTATCCACGATCTCTTGTTTTGGTCACTACCCAAAGCTTGTGTCCATAGATAAAGGCAGGGATGTAGATTGACCACTAAATTGACAGCTTTGCTTTTATGGTCAGCTCTCTCTTTATCACAACAGAGCGTTGCAGTGTCGGCATCACTGTAGTTGCAGCCCCAATCCATCTGTCAGTCTCCCACTACCCTCACTCATGAACAAGATCCTGAGATACTTAAACTCCTCCACTTGGGGCAGCAACTTGTTCCTGACCCAAACTGGGCACTCCACCCTTTTCTGGCTGAGGACCATGGTCTCAGCCTTGGAGGTGCTGATTCTCTTACATTCCATTTCACATTCAGCTGTGAACCATTCCAGTGTGAGTTGGATGCCACCACCTGATGAAGCAAACAGAAGTACACCAGATTCTGAGGCCACCAAGGCAGAAGCCCTCTGGCACTTGGCCAAGCCTAAAAATTCTGTCCATAAAAATTATGAGCAGAATCAGTGACAAAAGGGTGTTGACAGTGTCCAACACTCACCCAAAAAAAGTCCAACTTATTGCTGCAGTTGAACAGGAACTGAATGGCTCATAAGTATAGGCCAGACACCCCATACTCCCACAGCATCCCCCACAGGATACCCCGAGGTTACTGTCAGATGTCTTCTCCAGGTCCACAGAAGGCATGTAGACTGGATGGGCAAACTCCCATGCACACTCAAATATCCTTGAGAGGATAAAGAGTTGGTCCAGTTTTCTGTGACCAGGATGTAAGCCACGTTGTTCCTCTTGAATCTGAGGTTTGAATAGTGGACAAACTCTCCCTTCCAACAACCTGGTTTAGATCTTGCCAGGGAGGCTGAGGAGTGTGAGCCCCCAATAGTTGGAGCACACCCTCCAGTCCCCTTCTTGAAGATGTGAACCACCACACCAATCTGCCAATCCAGTGGCACCACCTGAGATCTCCACACAATGTTGCAGAAGCATGTCAACCAAGACAGCTCTATAACATCCATTCCCTTCAGGTGCTCAGGGCGAATCTCAAACACCCCAGGGGCCCTGCCACCACAGAGTTGTTTAACTAACTCAATGACCTCACCCCCAGTGACGGGCTAGTTGTCCCCCTCGCCCCCAGGCTGTGCTTCCTCTACAGATGATGTGTTGTGGGATTAACCCCCTAAGAACGCATGTTATGGAAGTTATCTTAAAAAGTTTGTAATTTAAAAGAATTTTGAAATTCTGTATATATCACCCAAAAGGTGCAAGGAAGTGATCCTCTCATCCACCGGTGAAAACTCAGATGTACAGGCAGCAAGCCAATAGTATACAAGGATACCCACCCCAGCCTGCGGCCTCACGCCAAGGGCAGCACCAGACTGGAACAGAGTCTAGTCCCGATCCACGAGGCTGGCTCCAGAGCCCAAGCCGTGCTTTGAGCTGAACCTGACTATACAGTATCTATCTCTCAACCTCATGCACTAGCTCAGGCTCCTTCCCGGCCAGTAAGGTGACACATCGCACCCAACCCATATGAATCCTCCTGCGAGAGGTGGGCCTACAAGAAGGAAGGAAGGCCCATGTCTCCATGTTAAAACTGGTCCTAGCTGGGCCCCATGTGGTGAAGGCCTGGCCATTCAAAACAATAAATTAATAAAATGTATACAGACGGTACCTTTTTCTTCTCTTTCCCTTAATTAAGAAGCTTAAGAATTAAGAAGCTGCAGTGACTCATGACGTGATTAGCATGTTGTTAGTCAATGAATGTGTGGTTTTACAATCAACAATGCGCATCTTGAGGCTTTGTAACAGGACTTCACAAACCAGTGGGTGGCGTCATAGTAGCTATATCCATCTTTTATACTGTCTGTGCTATTGAAGCACACCTGACATGTCTAGTGAATGGAACCCTGTTTCCAAGGAGGGACTTTCCTCTTGAGGTTTTAAGTCAAACTTGTGTGCCATTGAGTGAATTTAAGAATACCGCATCAAGTTTTCCTTCATTTTTACCTTCTCTGCCTGCTGCCAGCTGGATTCCTCATTTCTGCTGGCTGCATGGGCATTCATCGCAGCACACGGCAGTCAGAGTTCAGCTAATTAAAATTAAAAAAGCTGAACCTTACTGCTGAAACCAAGGCCCAGCTTTTACTTGGTGAACAGTCTGAAGATGAATGGCCTGTTTCCAGTTTACCGCTTGATGAATAGCTGGTGAGTGTTTTGCAGACAACGGGTAACCTCTGGGCAATCTGCTAGCAACCAGAGGTTTTCAGTGCAGCCCCAAATACCTGTTTGTGACCAATTTCACCTAGCAATGGCCAGCAACTTCCTGCAACCATTCACTTTGTCTTCATTGCATGGTTTATGTTTCTACTTGAAAAGGACCAGTCGCCAACTGGTTTCTAGGCTTGTGTGTCTGGGGCCTTAAATGTAATGTAAAGCGCTATTAAAAAGCTCTTTAAAGTGTTATGTATATGTTTCTTATATAGATACTCTGGGCTGAATAAAGCGGATCTTTTAGAATGTAAAGTCACGCATGCATGTATCTCATTCACTGGGACGTTTTCAACAGCACATTTATCATCTCACACTACGTCACACTACCCCATATAATGTCCACATTATGCTGACTTGGGTTTTTTGTAAAAATATCAGCCATAATCCAGTTATGTGGGGTTTAGGAGGAATGCTCACAGCTTCAGCATGGAGGCATCCCAACATCTTTGATGTGCTTCAACAGATTATTTGAGGTTTTGAGAGTTTACTTTACATGACAGCGAGATCCTGAATGTGAAGGTGATTTATGGTGCAAGTGGCAATCATAGGTTGCAATAGAAAGGAGGAGAAACTGCTGAATAATGACTGTAGCATTGGCTTTCTCGCATGCCTTTGTGTCTAATGAACTTGGTACAGTACATACACATGATGAGCAATCCATTTGTCAGAGTTTGCTAAGAAGCACTGTTGTTGTTGTTGCATTAGTGCCTCAAGCTGCCGCTTTCCTCCGAGTATAAACTGTTATCTAATCAAAACAAAGGATTCTTTGAATATTTAGATTCAGGGAAACACCCTCAGGCAATTGTGTGTGTGTGATAGGAAGGCAAATATTTCCCACTAAGTCTGTGTGAGTGTGCCTGGGGGGAATTCAAAACACTGCCATTTGCTCTGTATCGAGCTCCCTCCCAACTGTCACAATCATACAAAAAGTGCTTTTGTTTCTTGTGAATTTTGAACCCGTTTGCGCGCACAGTTAGGTGCACTTCACTTTTTGTGAGGTTTTTGTACAATAGTGTGCGGTGTAGAGACACAAGGATTGTGTTTTATGTTGTGGAAGAGAAAGTGAATGCGAATGACAGATACTTTTTTTCCTATCATACATACCTCTGATCACACTGGCTCTATTGTTCAGAGGCTCGTTGCAGAGAGGAATTGTTTAACCCTGTTTTATTCCATAGTTGGATTGACTTTGTAGTTTGGTCAGTGTGAGTGTGTGCAGGTGCACATTTTCATTACTTAGAATGTTTATGCATGCTCATACAACTAAAAATGTGGAAATCCCTGCCAGTGAATGCCAAGGCCAGCGGCAACAGATGAAATATTAAGTGGTTCCACTGATTTATGCTGCATTACAAAGAATTTGACAGAATTTCTACTTGACCGTGACGAGGAAACAATGAGGTTTCTGGATAAGATTTACTTGTATACGCATGCCCTCATGCACTGAAGACCTGACCACCCACATTTACTGCCCAGCAGCTCACCTTTCTGTTGAGTGTTACACTGAATTTAAAATCAAGCCTTTTAATAGTTTGAGCCTATTCCCTAACCTAAACCTCATCAGGACTTTACCGTGGAACAGTCCCGACTGTCTCTTTCTCCAAAATTCTCCTCACTCTTTAAAATATCAGCTCGAGTGTTTTCCATGCGAGTGTATAGTAGAAAGAAGCTCTAAAACACTTTGAAGGATCAGCCAGAGATGGTGTTCTGTGTGAGAGGGATGTAAAACATATGGCAATTTAACACCCACTCTTATTTTCACAGAATCTACATAAATATGCAATATTTAAAAAGGCTCTTTCTTTAAGGTGATCTTTGGAAGTGCTAGATTTAGACTTTAAAATGGGAAAACTCCAAGGCACTGTCTTTTAAATAGCAATTAAAAAACCTTTATCCTCATGCTGTGCTTATGTTTAACCTTTTTTTCATATTGACAGTCACACAAGGGAAACCTGTAGTTGGGAACCGTGACACAACCACAATTATGGAAACCGTTTGCAATGAACTTGTGATCTTGTTGCCTTTGAAATGGTTGCTTTGAAGATGGGAACCAGGTCTCTCAGTCATTTGTCGTCTTCAAAGCAACTCTGGTGTATCGAGACGGTGATAAAAGAGCAATAAGGCGGAGTCGGTCTGCTATCAGTTTGCAATTGAATAGGGTCAAACCGGCAGTTACATGTTTACGATAATGTAAAGATTAACTAATAAATTGGCAAGAGTTGTAGTAGTGACGTAGTTGCTGGAGGATTGCAATGCAACTGCAAAATAACACAGCAACTCAGCAACACTTTTCTATAGGAATATAACCAAAATACAACAGGTTGGCAAAACAGATGAGTTGAGTCCCCTATTGCAAAGAGATACATTTCAGATAAGTCGCATGTTGACAGTCTTTCTGCGTTTATAAATTAGGCCTTAATTGTACTTTTTTTGGTGCATTTGCAACAGATTTTCTGCTTTTTGGGCAATGCAGTTTATTTGGACCTGCTAATGTGTAGGCATAGGCTGGTTGCTTTCTCTTTGTGTTTCCAAATCTCTTCACCTCACTGCTTTGTAAGCTAGTTACAAAAGAATAAAGTTTGTATTATATATTTAACCACTTTCCAGTCAGCAGTGTAATTCCTTTACCTTCAGACCCCGGCTCAATTCCTCTTTCTCTGTGGAGGAAGTGGGCTGTCCTCTGAGATGAAGCCTTCCTGTAGTGACTCCCTCTGCAGCTCCACAGGAAGGGTTGGGGCAGGAGTGTAAGAGCAGGATTAGTGTACGCTCCGGCACCATCACTGGGATGGACCGGGACAGAAATGTTGATCTCCAACCCTTGATGTTGAAATAAAATGCAAAATTGACTTTTATTTGAAAAGGTCTGCTGAGCCACAGTCCAGTTCTTGTTCACTTTCTCCCAGATGAGCGGCTTCTGATGTTCTCTTTGGTCCATGAGTGGCTTCAGGAATGCGGCAGTTGTAGCTCCCTTTGCAGAAGACGTCTGCGCCTGGTGGTTCTTGATCCCAAGTTCTTTTGTTGACTGTCCTTTTGAGGCTACGGTCATCCCTGCTGCCTGTACACCTTTTCCTGCCACACTTTTCCCTTCCAGGCAGCTTCCCATTATTATGCTTTGATTTTCAGCAAAGACTTTCAGTAGCTTTCCCTCCTTGACAGTTGTTCAGATGATGATCTGAACAACTGTCAAGTCAGTACTCTTTCCCGTGATTGTGTGCACTGAAATGGGTCGAGAGATACACATTATATAAACTCTTTGAATGGGAATTTACTCAAACTGAAGTATTCTAATCATTTGAGATATTGGAGTTCTTTTCATGAGTTGTGAGCCACAATTATCAAAATTAAAGCAAAAAAGACATAGAAATATTTCACTTGTGTAATAAATATGGAATATATGAAACTTTAGATTTTTGGATTAAATCTCAAAACTTTTCACAATGAGATATATAATAATATTATACAGTGCTCTTTGCCCCTTCCTGATTTCTCATATTTTCCATGTTTGTCACATGTTTCAAATCATCAAACCAATTTTAAAACCAAAGAACCTGAGTAAACAGAAAATGCAGTTTTTAAATGATGGGGAAAATAACTACCCAAACCTACCTGGGCCTGTGTGAAAAAGTGTTTGCTTTTGAAACCCAATAACTGCAATGTAGCGTTTGTGATAACTCTGAGTGAGTCTTTTGGCCCACTCTTCTTTGCAGAATTGTTTTATTTCAGCCACAGTGGAGGCTTTTCTAGCATGAATGGCCTGTTTAAGGTCATGACAAAGCATCTCAATTACACTGAAGTGTGGACTTGGACTAAGCCGCT
Source organism: Bujurquina vittata (assembly GCA_015106715.1). NCBI lineage: Eukaryota > Metazoa > Chordata > Actinopteri > Cichliformes > Cichlidae > Bujurquina > Bujurquina vittata. The sequence goes on along the minus strand of VUQK01000068.1, from coordinate 8,141 downwards.
CCAAAACATAAATGTTTTTTTTCTTCTTCTTCTTTTTGAGCCATTCAGAGGTGGACCTCCTGGTATGTCTCCAATCATTGTTCTGCTACATATCCCAAATGTGCTTGAGCTTCAGAGCATGAACTGATGGCAGAACCTTCTCCTTCAGGATTTTCTGCTAGAGAGCAGAATTCATGGTTCCATCAATTACAGCAAGTCGTCCAGATCCTGAGCAGCCCCGGACCGTCACACTTCCACCACCATGTTGGACTGTTGGCATGAGGATCTTTTTATGAAATGCTGTTAGTTTTATGCCAGATGTAATTGGGCACAAACCTTCCAAAAAGTTCAACTTTGGTCTCATCAGTTCACAGAATATTTTCCCAAAAGTCTTGCTGATAATCAGTGCTGTTTTTGCCAATGTGAGACAAGCCTTTGTGTTCTCTTTGGTCAGCATTGGAACTCTCCCATAGATGCCATTTTTGCCCGGTCTCTTTCTTATTGTTCACTCATGAACCTGCATGAGTCATCAGTGCACTCTTAGTCATTTTGGTAGGCCGGCCACTACTGGGAAGGTTCACCGCTGTTCCAAGTTGTCTTCATTTGTGGATAATGTCTCTCACTGTGGTTCACTGCCATCCCAAAGCCTTAGAAATGTCTCTGTAACCCTTTCCAGATTGATAGGTGTCACTGACTTTGTGTCTCAGCTGTTTCTTTAGATGGTGGCAGGATGCGGTCCTTTTTGAGATCTTTTAGCCTGCTTCACTTTGTCAGACAGGTTCTATTTAGGGCTCGTTTATACGACACTGTTTCAAAATGAAAACGGCGTTGTTTCGATGCATTGCGTTTCCGAAACGGGGCCCAGAGTGGAGCGTTTCAGAAACGCACCGGCCTCCATACCGGCCTCCTAGCGCGATTCGCAGACAATCTTTTCTTGTGTTTTTACCATTTTATTATTGAGCGTTTTGTGCAGCAGCAATCCAACCTCGTCATCAGTCCACAAAGCCTCTCACATTGGCCATTTTGTAAATAATGAATAAATCTGCAAAGCATCCTACTGAGTCCCTCCACTCATGCACGTTTTTTGTAAACAGGCTTTGCTAAAAACTCCGCCGCCTTGTAGCCTGGCAACAGAACCTACATCGTTTTCATCGTTTCAAGCGTCCTCGTGTAAACACAGAGCGTTTCTGAAACGTTTCCATGTAGACGGGAGGCTGTAACGCATCAAAAAAACGGGGCCTAAGTGATTACTTGATTAAGCAGATCAGGCAGTGATCCAGCCTGGGTGTGGATAGTGACACTGAACTGTGTTTTCCACATAATGTGGTGAATCACACTTAATTCATGATTTAACAAGAGGCAGGGAATCACTTTATCACACACGGCCATGTAGTTTTCTACTGTATATCTTTGTCCCTTAAAAATTTAAATTGTCAGTTAAAAAAATGCATCTCGTATTTAGTTAGGTTTTCTTTGTCTAATATTAAAATTTGTTTGATTATCTGAAACATATAAATGTGACAAATATGCAAGAAATCAGGAAGGAGCCAAACATTTTAACAGCACTGTGGATGAGGATTGTGGGTTTCCTCTGTGTATATATTCAATGCAGTACATTTGCTGTTGCCTTTAATGATTTTCTGCTTTTAAAATTTGTGTGAGTAAAATTGGAGCTGTTATCTTAGCTGAAACTATTTCTGTGTAATCCAGTTTGGGTTCTCTTTGTGGAAACTTGCAATATGCAATATCTTGTGTTTGAAGTCAGTGAAAACCTGCTATATTAAACAGACATCAGCCTTTTCCTAACTGCAAAGTGCTGCCAAAAAGGGGACTAGCTTCAGTATTAGTTGAGCTTTTACAGTAGTAGGCGACTCTTTATCAGCTATAGTTTTACTGTACATTTTGAACTTGTATATCATAGCAAGAATATGCAAAGCTATAAGAAGATCTCTTGAGGACCTTTGACGCACAGATTGCCATATGTAAGGAATTTGCAAAGGTCAGCATGAACCACTGAATCTGACCAAACTTAACCGCTGCTTTATTATCCGTGTACCCCTCTGGGTGTCTGACTGTAGAACAATGTGGAACAATAACCACAAGACTGTGCAGTCTCTACTAAAAGCTCCAACACAAAAACCGCCGCTCTCTCTCTTTCTCTCTTTCTCTTCCCTCCCACCCCCTCCCTCGCTCCCGCTCTCCCATAGCCAGGGGTGAGGCATCTGTTTCCTATGCTCGGCGTGTGGAGGCACTGCATACAATACAAACACACACACTACTGTTTACACTGCTCTTGTCTTATCTTACTCACTGGACACATTAGAGGAACGTTTCAAAAGCACACACCTCTAATAAGTTCAAAGACTGTGTGTGTGTGTGTGTGTGTGTGTCAGTGCAAGGTTTGCATGTGTGTAACTGCGGAGTGACCATGTGGTTTGTTTTGATGACACTGACTGTTAATCGTCTGTCCTTTTCACTGTCATTTGGCTCTGGGTTTCTGTGTTAATGTCCTGATGTTATCACCTTAGTATCAACAGGGACGCCGCTCTCCCTGCTGATAACTGGTGATCGTGTGTGTGAGAAGGGATGAGATACTGTAGGAAGCAGTGGAATGATGTTTACTGTGCTCTGTGTTTGTGGGGATGTTTAGTATTTGATGGCCATGTGTGTTTTTGGTCTCCAATCTGATTCAGGCGCTTTTAGATTTTGTTTAACATCATTAACTTAAAGTAATAAATTTCTGTTTTCTGTATGTTTCTGTTTCTTTGCAGTGTTTCTTCAGTTCATTGAGGTTTCATTTATTCACGGCTTTCCTAAGGTCCTGCCACAGCATTTCAGTCAGGCTGTCTTGTTTCATGACTCGGTTTTGGCCACGCTTTGGTAGTTCATGTTTGAGTCGGTGACTGCAAGGTGCCCGGGTTCTGTGGCTGCAAAACAAGCCCAAATCATCACCCCTCCACCACCGTGCTTGACAGGTTGTATGAGGTGTTTGGTTTCTCCGGATATGGTGCTGTGCATTATGGCCAGACCATAATGTCCAAAGGACATTGTTCCAGACGTCTTGATGTTTGTTAAGATGCAATTTTGTAAAACTAAGCTGTGCTGCCATGTTTTTTTTAGAGCGAAGTTGCTCCTGGCAACCCTTCCAAACAAGCCATGCTTGTTGAGTCTTTTGCTATTTCTTTTGTCATGAACATTGATATTTAACATGCTACCTGAGGCCTGTAGATTTTGACATGTAGATACTGGAATTTTTGCAGTTTCTCTGAGTATTCCATGGATTTACCTTCAGCTGAATTTACTAGAACATCCACATTGTGTTAAAACACGCCTGGATGCTACAGAATGTACAGTACAGACGCAGAAACAGATGCTCTTTTTATTCCCAATCATCTTACTGACCTGTTGCCAAAAGTTCCTCCCGCTGTTTTTTCTTTTCCAGCCTTTGTCACCCCATCCCAACTTTTTTGAGACGTGTTGCTCCCATCAAATGCAAAATGAGCTAATATTTTTCATGAAATAGTAAAATTTCTCCGTTTAAACATCTGATGTTTTCTGTGTTCTAGGTTTATGTGACTTTCAGGTCAGTGCTTTCTGGTTTTACTGACACTATCCCAACTTTTTGGGGATTTGGGATTGAACCATGATGGGGTTTTTTTAACCTCACAATAGAATTCTTGTGCTTTATAATCTCTTTGTCAGCATGTTAAACATGGAGAGGTATCATTAACACAGCATGTTTTTTTTTTTAATGCTGGTGGGAGAAAACTGAGTTCACGGTGAAAATGCACGCAGGCGCGAGCGCCCACCACCAAGCTGTTGTGCTGCCGTTCAACACTAAAATTAAAATCTGTGCCAAACACAACACAGTTCCTCTCAGTTTTCAGTCATCTGTCAGCAAGTGTCATAAGAATATCCAGATGTGATTTAAGAACGTAACATCAACTTTAACTGTGTCACTTTTATTGTATTACATATTTCTATATGAGACACTAATGTTCTGATGACGTTAGCCGGGCGATGAGTCTGTCAGTAGCAGCAGGTGAAAGTAGATAGCTGATCTGAAAAATTCCCACAGGAAGCGGCGGTGTGTGCCACCGTGCTTCAGGAAATGGTAGATGTGTTTTTGTGTGTGTGTTTCAGGCCTTCTCCCCCTCCCTTCACTCCTGCTGGGGCAGTCAGATAACACTAATGAATCAACAAGCACTTAAAAGAGAGATAAAGAGCGTGGAGGATGGAAGGGGATTTTATCTGTTTTTAAAATATTATGTTGTGCCCATTTTATGTTTTGCAAAAATGATGAATGTGCAGTTTCCCAGCTGTCCCCGAAGACCCCCAAACAATCTTTCTTTATTTCTCTCTGTCACCCACTACCTTATCAGTGTTGCCTCAGTTCATGAAGATAAGGCAGATTACTCATGCAGCAGAACAGATTTCCCTTCCAAACCCCCAGGTTACCTTCAGCGTTATTGTTGAATGATTTTTCTTTCAATAGGTACATTCTCTATACTGCAGTATTAATATGGTGCCATTTTTCTTAAGCTGCAAAACTAAAACTTGCTCAAAGTGACAGAAAGTGTCTGGTCATGGTTAAATCTAACCTCCAGACACTGGCAAAAAATGTGTATTCCCCATCGGTTAGCAGCTGGTTGCTGGAGGTTGCTGGTCGCTCTCAGACTGCCATAGTTTTCATAAAAACTGCCTTGTCAGATGATTAATGCCCTGCACTCTCATATTGCCTAATCAGTCCAACATAGACAAGCCTCCCACTTCACTGAGTGGTCAGTGGGGCCCATTTTTTGGACACCAATGCACAGAGTGCATGTGGCCCCTGCCTTTCTATAAATCCACTAACAGCTTTCTTAAACACATGGCAAAGTATATGTCTGTCAGCAGGAGAGGAGTCACTCATCCACCTGTCTGCCTTAGTCTTCAACACACACAGTTTGGTATCTCAAATACACAAGTACACAGACCTGCTCTTGATTGTCCAATTTGTGCAACTGTAGTGGCCACAGGGAAGCAGAGAAACGGTAAACAGGCTGATAGCATCTCAGAGGCGACCGCTGTTGCTGGAAATGCATTTTAGGCACAGAGACATACTTCAGCATTGACAAATGCCTTTAAACACATGCAGCTGCAAAGAGGAAAGTGCCCATTGTCCTGAGTGACAGATTAAAAGCAGGGCAGCATGTAGGAGCACAATCTGTGTTCAGGCCTGTTTACAGTGTAAACAGGCTCTTTCTCGCAATATTGCTTCTGTTTTCAACCCCTAAGGTCAGGGGTCACGTGCATCCTGGTCAGAGTTCAAACTCAACCCATTAAGGAAGTCTGGCAATCCAGTTCACAAACACCCATACAGTTTCCTCACCACCCACTTAATTTCCTCTCTTCTTCTGCTTTCTCACTTAAACGTTGTAGGAAGGTTAAAGGATATCTCCTCACTTTTTCACTTCCATTGAATTTCTGACTCACTTTTTTATCACTTTGTTTGAAAAACATCAGATTTCTTACAAATCTGTCGGACTCCAGATCCCTATGAAATGATCTCTTGTCAGATTTCATGGTAAGACTAAAGATATTACAGCTACCATAAATTGCATCTCCCTCCTATGATCAGACTTGCTGTTGCAACCAGTGACATCCCACAATCTCTGATACTATGAAATACACAAAGTTTGCTTCCTGCGTCGTGTTTGTCTCTGCTTCACTTACTCTTAAGAATAAACAATATGAAGTTGATGCACGGTGACCTATGACAGTATGGTGGTCACCACAGGCTCTGCTGTGACATAACATTCTGCTTGGAGGTTGTGGTGTATGGTGATATAGAAATAAATATAAGCAGCCAGCTGGTTTGTTAGGCTGCGAGGCGGCGGTCCCCATGCTGATGTTTGTTTTTCTTCCTGCCTCATCAGTGAGTGCTGAATAAATAAAGGCTGAGCGTCACTCAGTCTTTAGCTGTCGATGCCTTCTCTCTGGTGGGAGACACATTCACATGCATCTTTTTTACTCTGTGCAACACTGGGTAACAGTAAATTAAATAAAGACCAGCAAATCTGAAGCAACTATTTTAAACCTTTAACTATTTTAAACTTGGTTCACATCCTCTGTAGCCTCCACACACTGCCTATTCATAACACAGCTATAACAGATTAGTATTCAGCTGCTATATTTAACATTACTTAACTGATGTGTGTGCACATGTGTCTCTGTGCTGCTGTCCCCCTTTTTCCCCCAAAAATGGTAACACACCCACATAGAATGAGAGGGCTCCTTTGAGAAATGTGTTTCTCGTGTTCTCACGGTGTAAAAGTGATGCTATCGCCAAACTCCGAGAATCAGCAGCTCTGTCCACATTACATGGAGCTTTGCCCAACCTCTGTGTGTGTGTGTGTGTGTATGAGACTTAAATAGTGAAAGATACTCTTTATGAGACCCCTGTCCATTTCACTGGTGAAAACATGGAAAGATTGTTTAACTGCTCAGACAGCCAGAGGTCATGGTCAAGTTCAAGTGTGTGTGTGTGTCTGTGTGTTTGTGGACTTCCGCATGCATGTGACTATGTTCAGATATACAAACCCACTGATAATATCAAAAGA
>VUQK01000067.1:4106-17933 GCA_015106715.1 Bujurquina vittata | reverse complement strand
GGGCGCGACTTTCTGATACTCTTCATCCGGTGTGGATTGTTTTTAGGCCTGTCGCTTTTTCTCGTCCTCCGCGTTTCCTGGTTCCTCTTTTTTTCTGTGTGTGTGTGTGTGTGTGTGTGTGTGTGTGTGTGTCAGTGTGTGTGTGTGTGTGTTAGGAAAGACTCCACACCACGCTGAGAGGTTTTCAGCTAATAGCTCTCTGGGAATCTCCTTGTTGGTGAAAAATACTATTTTTTGCCTGTCAAACTGTGTTATCTTTGGCATTTTTCATAGATTCAGAGAATGAAATGTGTTTTGTGACATGCTACTAGTAACAAGATACTTTAAAATTTAAAATCAACACAACAGTGGTTCAGCCTTAGAGTTAGGAGGTTTTTTATGCTCGAATGAGTCATGGGTCAGTGTTAAATAGCTTTAAAAAATAACTATTGCTTCAGACCACTTTGAAAAAAAAAGTCTGCCTCCTTGGAAGCAAAATATAATGACATGAGGATTGGCTCATACTTCTGCACCATGTTGTATGATCACAAATTTGTCTTTAAAAAAAGTGTTAAAGCAGCAATACTGATGGGAACCTTGATGGGACAAAATCAGTTATTTTTAAAAACGCTGGTGAGCCAACTTAGTTAAAAGCGAGCCAGCTTTGTGATCCAACAAATGATGCAAGATGAGCTTCTAACTGAAAAATTTTCTTTTTTAAGATACCGTTTTTTTGGCCTTTTCTGGATAGTGAACAGTGAAGAGGGTCAGGAAAGTGGGGGGAGAGAGATGGGGAACACGCAGCAAAGGGCCATGTGGCATACATGGTCGCCTGCTCACCCACTGAGCCACCCCGGCGCCCCATTTTTTTGTTTAATTTCAAAAATAGTAGGTTTGAGAGAGGGGAAAGCATGGCATGCAAACAGGAAAGAAAGTTTAACTGAGTACAAGTAGAGTGGAAGAGACCACTAAAAGTAAAGTGTGTATAATTCACAATTTTGCTAATGCCCTAGACTCGCTACCTCTCCCATGGTCCAACCTTACTCATATCTTCACTGTCTCAGGTTGCATGTCTGTCATGAAAAGAGTTATAAACTCACCCCATGTGGTTTATCTCTGCAAGATCTACCCTGAACCTTTTCCAAGCTAAGATATTCATGGTGCCCTTTAAAAGGAATTCCACCTCAAAAAAAAAAAAAGCTTAAAAAGCAAAAGGAGTCTTCCACAATGGTCAGTTTTGACATGAGGTGACATTAAATTTGTCCTTTATATGGGCCAAAACCAACTTTAGGTCTGAGATCACCAAATCTCACATAATTTCATCTGTCCTTGTTCTGTCAGTGGTCCCAGCTGAGGGTGCTACTGGTCATGTCCTGTCCTAATTACCAGGCTAGCAAGGAGCAGCACAGGCCCACATGCAGTGGGACTCTCCAAGTGCTGAAGAAAAGGTCCCACGCCACCACACACACACACACACACACACACGCACGCACACACACACACACATCTCTAGGGGTCATACATCCAGGGAAGTATGGGCTGAGAAGTGTGGACAAATGTATCTAAACATGTGTACACACACCCATACACAGACTCACAAAGGCAGTTAGGCCCATATGTACAGGGACTGTGTATCCTTCCAGGTCATTAGCCCCTGGCTGTCAGGGTGAGCTGAGGAAACGGAGGTGACATCTCGTCTCCAGTTTTGCCAGATGTGGTGCTGACATGGCAGACAGACAGATACTCTTGAAATCCCAAAGTTTGCACTGACAGCACCGTTATAAAATGAAATCATCTTTTTCACAAGTCTATTTAGACAAAGAAGGTGTAGCAACTGGTAAAATAAATATGCATAAATATATACAGATATAAAAATTGTAGGGGAGTGGGCATTCTGCTTCTTAAGAGGGGGTGTGAGAAGAAGTTTGAGAACTGAAACACTGCTATGATTTATAAAGTTTAGCTAATTTAGTGTTGCTCAGTTCCTGCTCTTGCTTCTTTTTTTTTTTCTTAGCAGCTCTCAGCATTTTTGCAGATTCTCAGCGTTAATTTGACTTTGGAAGCATAAAAGTCGACACTCTGTCACTGTTTATGTACATTCACACCCTTCTGATCTTTTAATAGTTTTCAACAGCCGAACCTCAAAGCAATGTCAGTTCCATGAGGAGGACAAACAACACTCCAAATCACACTTGTCATCTCCAAACAATTGCTACTGAAGAAACACTGTTAATGAAAACTCAACACCTACAACATAACATTGGATAATTTGTTGTACTGTGTGAATGTGACCACACTGCGAATAAATGTGGCTGCAAAAACAAAGGACTTCCATAAATAATAGGTGAGGTGATTCTGCCTGATTTGGTGTTTTCAGATTATTTTGTTTTTCATGTGCATTCAACTCCACTTTGCAACCACTGATGGGCATTGATGATGCAAATTAAATTGTCTTTTAAAAATTTCTCAGGTTAGAACTTATTGTTAGAACAATTTTCATAGTTGTAACATGTGTGCCAATGCAGTTTATTTTTTAATGTACTTGTTTTGAATCTTATCTAAATGGAGTGTTCCCTCGCCTTTTGGAACATTTCTATGACTCTGTATGGACTACTTTGTGCTCCTCTTTGTTCTGAGAAAGGGACTTTAACTTGGTTAGCGGTGACAACGGAAGCCTTTATGGACATGTTTCATGTTTGAAGCTGGTGTCAGACAAGTTTTGCAATTAAAAAACTCAAAATAAATTTAGTTCAACCTGCAACAGTTTTGACATTGAACCAATACTGCAGTGTATTCAGAAAAAAAGATAGAAGGAAGTTTGTGCAAAAAAGTTGGCAAAGTCCTAGTGCAGGACAGTGTACGAAATGAGAGGAGGCTGCATGGGGAAAACCGAGCTACTGGTGGGGGAAATTTGGCAAAGTTGTACTTTGGGCTTCATGCTGCTGCCTCTGCTCTGGAGCTAAGTTGGCTAGTGTGAAAGGAAGGACGGCCAAATCCCCTAACCCAGAACAAATATGTCCAGCTAACCACACTGCACTGCAAAAAAGTGTCAACAAGTAATCTTATTTTGAAATATAGGTTTAGAGCTAAATGAATTTAGATTATTTAATTTACATTAAATAATAATAGACATGTTTTTAAATAAATAAAAGTCAAAAGTTAAAGGGGCAAGCTTGCGATGTCTGGACATGTGCTGAGGAGGGAAAGTGGGTGTACTGATGAAGCTGCCATGCAGGAGTTAGAGGAAAACCACAAAGACGATTCATGGATGTAGTGAAGGAGGACATGCAGAGGGGTGGTGTGAGACAGGAAGGAGGGAGCAGTCGGAAGAAGAAGGTATGCAAAAGTGGTGCCTATTTTTTTTTTCTCCTTATCATTTTAGCCCCTTTTAAGATTTTTGCTCCTCACTGTTCATCTGAATGTACCCTAGTCTGAGTCCTAGTCGTCCATACAATCCAGAACATTTGGAAATAACATTTCAGCCAAATGTAACAAGAGAATGTGAATGTTATATCAAATCTGTCAAATCTTAAAAAAGCTCCCAGCCAGTCCCCTCACAATCAGCTGATTTTGAGTAAGAGGATATGACACATTTATTATTTGTTATTTTACATCATAGACATTAAATAATTAGTTTTGCTACTGAAACTATGAAACATCTCAGATTATTCATGCTCAAAGTTGGTCATCATTCAAAAGAAAAATTAGATTTTGGCTTCAGATTGTGACACTTGGAGTGGACGTAACATTTAATTGGGATCTGTCCGATGCTGAAAAATTATGGGAAAAATTTGTCAACTTAAAAAGCATCCAGTTTCAATCAACCCCTATCTGCTGTTTTGGACAAAGGGCATGTACAAAAATAAAATAATCAGGCACTTATATGGGCCGCTGACTATTCCATTGAGTGATCCACATATTTGGACTTGTTTTCTTTTTCACACAACACAACTAAAGCACAAAAATGATACCAAAAAGGGCAAAATCACTAGTCCCATGTGCGGTTCAAACTGTAGACACGTCAGTTATGACAACACCTCATTTGATTTCCTGAAGACTGTGCAAACTATTGTGAGCACGAAACTGAACAACACGACACACCCAAGATTACTACTGCGCACGCCTAATCAATTTCTAATTTGTAATAAAAAAATGTGTCCATGATGCATTTTGTCATTTGCAGTGGCTCACATACACACAAATGCATTGTTACACATCATTAGACACAGTGCAGACAATAATGTTTTACATATATGGCAAAAATCAACCACGGCTGCCTGCATCACTCTTGTGGATATGATCTAATGAAGTTGTGAGGATCATTAATGTGGCTGTGAGTTGTTACTGCGTGGCAGACTCACCTTTGTCGAGTTACGAAGCCAGTGATCTTATGTATGCTTTGTCCAAAAATAGATTTTGAATTACAGCATTTGACGTTATGCTTGCTGTGTCGCTACACTTTTTGAGGATCATCTGCATTTGGAGTGAGTCAAATGGATGTTCACGTAAGAAATAAAATATTAGATCAAGTCAAAAAAATTACAAAGTAGTAAACTTTGCAATTTTAGACAAATTACATGTGCGAGTTTCACATGTATCATCAAGTTCTCTGTTTCCGTCTTAGCTGTGAACAGTGCCATCTGTGAATTATTATTATTACAAGTGTGTTGATGCTCACTCAATCCCAAGGCTGCAATTAGAATATTCCCCAAAAAAAGGCGCAACGACAGTAGCAAAGGGCTGCGGGTGTATGAGAGCAACACCTTCAAAACTGGTGGTGTAACAAGTCCTGTATGCAGAAATACAGCTCACACTGAAAACATGCACAGACACACATACTAGACAGGAAGAGAGCAGGCTGTCTTCACAGTGGTCACATGCACTTGGGAAAATTATGTTCTGAGGCCCTCCTAAGAACACCCACATACACACAGATTCACAAACAGAGAAACACTAACTTTATCCCCAACTCACTTTCACGCACACCTGCAGTAGTAGACAAACCGGGGTGGTGTGTGTCTTTCTCCCTGGTGTTTGTCAGGTCTAATTAAAGAGCATGCTGCTCACTAGAGGGGTTGATGACACATAAGGGTGTTTAATTAATATTTGAAAGCAGCGACGCATTGAAGCATTACAGAATGGGTCAGGCTGCTGGAGAAACAGGATTTCTGGCTTCAGTGAGGAAAAAGTGAGGGAAATATATAAGCATGCAAGGATGTAGGCAGTTGAGGGAGCGTGAGTAGAGATAAAAGAAAGCAGAGAGATTGAATTAAGCGAAAAACAAGGAAAGGGAAAGGAGACGGGATGAAAGAAAAGAAATGGAGAGACGGTGTGTAAAATCACTCATGACCAGCAGCAGAGTAGAAGAAACTGTGCAGCGTAGCAAATGAATTGTTCAGCAGGAAGCATTTTCATTTGTGTGCACACGCAGCACAAAGCTACATGGGAGTTCTGTGTGTAATGTGTTCCTGTGTGTTTGTGTGTGTGTGTAGATGTGCTGGCATGCATGCAGGTGGCCACATTCCTTTATTTACCAAGTACAAACCAACATGTGACAGCACGGGAATAATTTCTTCCTACTGAATGTTTACAGAGTGTTTCGGCGCGCTATTAAAAACCATTATTTCAGTATATGAATCGTTTTATTGTACAGTACATTATCTGAGAATATTATTTAAGGCAGCAATTACATTTCCCTAAAAATAAACTGTAAATAGAGTTGATAATTTTCTGCATGAATCCCCACTTCATTATCACTGAAGCAGATGGATACATTGCCACATAAATGTACTATATTGGTGCACATTCAGGGTAATTAATCCTGCAAACAAGCTGCATTTAATATTTTATCATCATCATCATCATTAAGTCAATATTTAATTGAGTTGCTTTGCTTTTTTTCCCCCCGAATGCCTGAAAAACTTGGCATTTCTGTCAGCCTAAGCTGGACTTTGTACAAAATTCAGACAGACAGAGCAGACAGCACTAAGACGATAACCTTCATAAATATTAGATATATGTGTCAACATCAACATTTAGCATAGCAATGTAGAGTCTCAAAGTAGAGCCCTACATTAATAGGACATCTATGCAGCTGTTAATTGTAAACAGACCTGGTACTGCCCCACCCACTGAGTTACAAAGACTCCAAATATGTGCACCAGCACTGATTCATTTCTAACAACACCTGCCTCTTAGTAAGAAAAGACCACAACTCCCTACCACTTTGTATCTGCATGTAAAAACAGAATAGAAGCGTTGTTTTGATGCCCAGTCCTCATCCTTTCTTGTCAGGTAAAAAAAAATTTTTTCCTTGTGGTCTTGTAGTTATCAAAAGATGAAGAGAAGCTTATTGTTGAGGTATCAAAAAATGTAGCCCTCCACAAGCCACAGACCTGGTTCTCTGCTGGTGGGCCTCCTGAGGTAAGAAATGAAGTTATTTCAGCCAGAGAGATATCAGAAAGAATGCTAAAAAATTGTGCTGTGCACTCCAGATTTACCTTTTAATTCTTTATATTCTGTCTTATATGCTGTGGAGAGTCAACTTTAACTAGAAAAGACCTTGGAAAGTTCAGTCCTTAATCAGGGCCATTGCCCTATCTCAGAGTTTTAATGAAATTGATCCAAATTTTAATAGGCTTTTTGTTTGCCCATTCTCCACCTGTCCACCAAGTTCCATTAAATTCTGTTGTAGTTTTTGCATATTATTGCTGGCACACAGAGAGACGGGACTGAAATATACATTCACCTTTGCAGAGAAATTGCCGTAAAGAAGATCTGATGGGAATGCACAAACAGAGAGCAAGTGTTTACAGCTGCAGTGTGCTGCCCTGTTAAAACGTGTCTCTGTCTACCTCATGCCTTTAACCCTTTCCCCCTTTGTCCTGGGACCACTGCAATTGTTACAAGGCTGCATAGTGTGGCATATTCAGTTGAGAGGCCACCTGAAAATCTATTCTGATATGCATCATGGCTGTTTTGCATTTGATTGTGTTTTTTTTTTTAGCTCACTGGTTTATTCCCACTCTACACAATGTTTATCACATAAAATCTCAGGTAAATTAAAAACTACTGCAGTCACTGATGGATTGTGTTGGACCTGCATAATTCATAGTGTCAGAATTTAGGATTCATCATCTTCGGGGGGAAAAAAAGTTGACTTTTTCATAGTCGTCATCACTGATGAACTAGTTCATAGTCAATCACTGAAGTTATGTGGCATTAGCTGTTACTCTTAGGTGACAATAATGAGTAATGGAGGCATTTTTTTAGAACCAGCACCTTATCTAGCACACTGGTTTTCCATCAGTTTCCCACCAAAGACGGGAGGTTTATCAACAATGCACATGCACCAACAACCAGAAACGACTGAACCCGCACAGATTCCCGTGGCTCCTAGTCGAGCAGAGTTAGCTGTACTTCCAGAGGCACCAGCTAGCAGTACTTTTAATGGATGGATCCAAACAAATGAGAAGCTTTAAGACATAATCCTGTTTGAAATGAACGGAGAGAGATTATTTTCACATTAGTATGTTTTACCTGATGTCCATTTTTAGACTTCACAAGACAATCGCTGTTTGCCTTGCTTGTTCTGAGGAAACGCCACTAATCTAAACCAAGCATTGTCAAAGTGTGGCCCATGGACACAGGGTGGTATTTCATGATGTTATATGTTCATACCAGTTCATGTCATATCATGTTAGGATAATTCCAACTCTTCCTATCTAGCAGTCATAGCAGGCTAAACCTTCCTAACAATGGCAAATACAGCTTGTGTCAAACAATTTAGCTTCATGTTAATGTTACACCTCATTTACATTAAAAATTAACAAGTACAAAAGGGGATTAAATGAAATTAGCAAAGAGCAACATTGGATACTACCATCCTCTGAAAGGTACTTTACAAATGCTGAGTGTTCATTATATGTCATGTGTTCATTTAACCGTATAGACGTCACTCACATACTGGTTTCATAAACCGCCACTCGACTTTGCTGCTATAGCTTCAAACGTCCAAACAGCAGTGTAGGGAAACTATAGTATAGCTGAAGTCTCTATATTGATTTGTTTTTGCCCGTGAAGTACAGTTATGAAACTGTTTTCTCATACTTTCAGTCTGAACCATTTTGGAGCATTCAAATTGCATGAGAGAGAGGCTATTATTTGCCTTGTTCTCCATGAAACATGCAGCGGAAACTGACTTAAAGGATAGTATTCACTCCATAATTTATAGCTGATTGCACAGAAGCAAAAACTCGCCTGTTTGTTTCTTTGGTGATAAGTATAAGGCTTACTGTTTTTCAGAATTCTGTGAGGATAAATGTCGTTTATTCATAGAGACCAAGTCTGCAGGTCTTACAGTTATGGAGTAATTACTGGCAGAATTTGGAAATGTTACCCATGAAATGATGAAAAGGTCAGTTGATCAGTTTTGACTTTGTGTTTATTCCCATTGTTTTCTGTCTGTCTGTAGCTCAAGAATTACAATGTAGTGTGCTGTCAAGCATTTCACCTGCTATTAGGGTGCTAATAAGGTTCTTCAATTATATTTATAATACTGCACGAGCAACACTAAATGTTCCACACTTAAACTATTCACTACATATCTGCACAAAGTCTTTAAAGTTTCTCATGCGTAAACTGGCTTGCACACACACAAACATAAACTTGGCAGCTTTGCCAGGAGGCTTTGAGTCGCTCCATCCTTCTGTATAGCTTTATTTGTTTTGTCATGAAAGCAAATTTTTGAAAATTGACACTTGCCGTAACGAGCATCTGTTTTCGCCATCTGCAAGCTATGCAAATTAAGCCAATGAATATTCAGACAGGACTCAGTTTAGAGGCACAAGTCCTCAGGCTTGCTTACAGTTGGTGGAGAAAATCATGTGGACCATCGGGATGAGGGGAGGGGGGAGTAAATCTTGCTACCTCTGCTCTCCACCTCCCCATCCTTTCTTTTTCAGTTTAAGCGGGCATATGTTAAATGAAAGCTCCGCTAATTTAGAACAATTTATGAGCTGACAGACGCGTCTGCTTTATCCATCCACTCCCGGGGACATCTGATCTACCTGGAGGGAAACACTTTAACTGTTTTGCCCAACTGTGGTCTGCCACTCTTCCTCTTCTCTTCATCATCTTCTGTTTATTTCTTTACTCTCCAACTGTCCTCTCTTCATCTGGGCAGTCCATCTTCCCTAGATCTGCTCCTTCACATTGTCTTTGTTGCCTCCAGTCTGATGTTTTGCACACTTTAATTTTCTATCACTTCTTTCTTTCCGCTGTTGTTATCACCTTTTATTCCCTTTTTCTCTCTCTCGTCCTCTTTCTCTTACCGTTCCACTTCATTTCCATTTTTACACCTCTTCTCTTCTCCTCACTTTCTCCCTACAGCGAGGGCATTCAATGAATAATTCAGAAGCGTTGCAGGATGATAATGGGAAATTAGAGGTGAGACTGTGCATAGCTTGTGCGCGCATGTGTGTGTTAGATTAGTTGATTCATTCTGGCCAGGAGGCAACTGTAAGGGGCTCTTTATCCATATAAATTATGTCAATAAACTGACGCTTCTGTTTAAAGTTTCAAAGTGAAGACGAGTGACAGGCAATTTAGTAATCTCAGAATGATGAAGTAATGATTACCCTTCAATGTTATATCAACATTATCGCCAGCCACCATTAGAGCTATCAGTCAAAGCCTGTTGGTGGGAAAATTTGCAAAAAAACAGAAAACCCTTTGCTGTCCTCTGGTGCCAATAGGTGGCAGTTTCAACTGAAAGGCCACCTTAGTTAGCTCTACTTATGGAATAAACTTGGACTATGGAAGAGATTTATCCACTGCAATTAGTAATAAGCAAGTCAGCTTGGTTAGGAGACCTCGAGTAAAGAAGTGCAGCGACAGTAGAATCTACATTGATAAGCTGTAACATGCTTGATTTGTTAAAAGACATATTATGACCCAAAGCATGATATTGGCCTACCCCAAAGTAAACATTAAAAAATATTAAACGTGCTTTTTTTCTTGCTGCATACTTGTGCTATGATCAGCTGATTTCAGGTCGTGTACAGGGGAGGCGAAAAATGGTGAAGGGGTCAACAACCTTTGAGGTAGTGGAGACATGGGCATTGCTTTCATTTTAATTGCATGAAAGGATAAGAATGTAAAGTGCAAACTAAAGCTGAGTTAAAGTTAAAGCTAACTGTTTGTTGACCTCAGCTCAGCAACTCTTCAACCAGTAATAGAATCAGTGATAGGCAGTCAGGCTTGCAGCATTGTTGCCTCCATTTCTACCTGTACATGTTTCTACCATTGATTCACAGTGCTGATGGCTCTGAAGCCTCTTTGACCCCAGCTTTGCTTTGTTTTGGCAACTCTGTGCTCATCCTTTGTGTCAGTGTGTGGATATATAGCCTGTGGTTTATATTGCTAGCTGTTCATGTGACAATCCATTTCAGATCAGGTTACACAAAAGTAAATAGTTACTTTCTCTGGGGAGTAATTACTCTAAGTACTATGATGCAATATTTGTAACAAATTGTAATGTATAATACATTACTTAGTTTGAGCAACAACCCCAACACTGAAAAAAGGCTAAATGTAAGAAAACAGCAACACAAGAAAATAAAGTGAGCAAAAAAAAAGATGGGACAGAAAATCACATCAAGGTTTAACGTTGTGTAACTTATGACTCCTCCAATCTTCTTAACTCTGTATTTTTGCTTCTGTTACAAACACGTAGCACTCTGCTCATCATTCCCTGTTTAACAGAGCAGGACAACAACTGCTGAATGAGAGAAAAATGCTCACTAGTAAATAGAGGAGGCCAAATTCTGGCAGTAAGTTTGGGTTCAATAATAAGTGATAACGACAATCAAACTGATAGCGTTTGAAAAAGATGGGTTTCCAGGCAAGCAGCAGTCCAAAAAGTAATAACTATTCTGCTTTTATTACTCACAGCGAAACACCATGCACTTATCAGATTCTTGTTATTTTTCACTGCAGATATAAAAAATAAATAAAGCATACAGTAAATTAAAGTATTTCCTGAATAAGGGCCCACCTCCTTTTCAGACCAGCTGTCTGGTTCAGTAAGATCAAACTGAGAAGCAAAGCAAAGGAAGCGGTCAGTTTGTTAACGGAGTGAATGAGCCTCATTCCAAAGAGGAATCCACGGGAAGCAGGTTTTTGTGTGACTGCAACATTAAGTGGTCGCATCACTGGTTTCTGAAGTTGCAGTGCCAGTCACAATGCAGAAAAAAATGAAAGATAAACAAGTAGAAATAATTTATTTTACCAGACAAATTATACTGTGCTATAATTTTGTGGAATTATGTGTATATGGCACACTGGTTCAGACAGATTTGGCCTTCCGTGTCTCTACATTTTCAGCTTTTCATGTGTTGAAACGTTAAAGGGCAGATGAAATGGTTGAGGTTAGGTTGGGTGACACCCCTAAAGCAAAACAAAAAAGGAAAGGAAAAAATAACAAAGGGATTTTGGTGTGCTACTCGTGACCCAATCAGTGCAGCCAAGGGCAAATGTGGAGGATTTTTATTTCATGCAAATATAATTCTTCTGTTTTTATTCATAAAACAACTGGTTTTCCTACAGGTTACACTTTGACCTATGACCAAGAGTTTCTTCTATTGTTTACCCTGCAGCAGTCAACCTTAAAAAAAAATCAATAGAGTAGGAAATTCAGTCATATTCTGACTTCTAAGACTTTTACTATTACATGAACACGAGACTTCAGCAGCCACTGCTGACCCCGTCTCTACAAAACAGCTGCTGGCCTGTAAGCTAAGCCCAGGTTAGAATTTTTGCTTGTCCGCTGAAGGTTTTCTACTATAAGAAGGTCTTCGCACTTTTAAATGCGGTACTTCTGCAGAAAGAACTACACAGAATGTGTGTAGGCCAAAAAAAAAACCATGGTAGCAAAAAACAAGGAGAAAACCTGATTGCCTGCATCAGATTTATTACATAAATATACATGCCTCTGGTTCTCTGGCTTTTCCTGAATCTACAGGCTTTTTTTTACATAACCAGGACTTCACTCATTTGTGCCTCCTTGTCTCCTATGCCCTCCATCCTCCTGGATGTCTCAGTTCCCGAAATACATCAGGAAGACAGAGGAGCTATATTGAAGTGTGCACAAGGTGTATCCTTTGCAGAAACGTTTTTTTACCTTCAACAAATAAAAGAGGCATGTTTCCGTTTTTTAAGATGATCAGACTTTCTGCATTTCACTGTTTTTGTGTGTGATTTCTCTCCTTGTGTCTCTTCCTCATCTCCTCCGGTCACATCTCTGGTCAGAGCGTCTAAGATCCAAGGAGATGAGGATGTGCAAGTTGGGAAAAGAGGAAAGGAGAGTTGTTTTACCCCAAGTCTGGTCCAATTAAATCTGCAATATACCACGCAACTGCGTCCCATATCTGACAAGAGGAATCTATTTGTGTTGGGCTGTCGAGAATGTGAAGCTCCTTTTCTTAATGACTGCTCTAAAGTGTTTTAATTGTGCATGCACACCCGATGTCTGTGCTGCGCTGCTCTTGCATTATCCCCGTCCCTAGAGGTGACAACAGAAAGCATCTCTATCTGTCTTTGCCCTCGGAATGGAAGATAAGTTTATGGGTTGCCTTTGAGTGCTGCGGGCAAGCTCATTCACTCTCCTTCAGGGCTTCATTTAGCTAACTTACAGTCTAATCCGTGCAAATCCATCCAGCTGGAGGTGAACAGCAGAGCAAGCAGCTGTCAGCTGCAAACTGGCCTCCGTCCTGCTGAATCCTGGAGTAGCAGCAGCAGCACTGACAGAGAGGGACTGTCAGAAAAACTGACCAGGGGGGTACCATGACACTAAAAGGCATCTTCTTCTTCTCTCTTCTTCTTTTCTGTGTGTGTTTGTGTGGCTAAAAACAGATGAAATGTGGGGATGAAAAGTGAAGACAGAGAGATGAAATATTTTTCCAGAGTTGACAGAAAGAAATGAGAAATTCTCAAAATAGCCAAAAGCTGTGATCAGGCTAATCAGCTGATTTGTACTGGTCTGTCATTAGCAATTAATGATTTTTATAGATCATTTTGATTGTAAATATCACCTGAAATGTTGGATTTTGCACTGCTGCATGTAAAACCAAAACAGAAAATATAAACTTCAGTCATTTTTCTATGTATGAGTGTGTTTCATGCAGTACAAATGTCAGGGAGTAGCAATACTTGGGGGCTGTCTTTAGTCTTGGACAAAAATGCAGAATGTTGCCAAAAGTATTCACTCATCGATCCAAATCACAGAATTCAGGTGTTCCAATCACTTCCATGGCCACAGGTGTATAAAATCATGCACCTAAGCATGCAGAATGCTTCTACAGGAAGCTCACTAAATTCCAGCATGGTACTGTGATAGGATGCCAACTGTGAACAAGATCAGTCCTGAAATTTACTTGCTACTAAATACTTTAGTCAACTATTAGTGGTATTATAACAAAATGGAAACAACTGGGAATGACAGCAACTCAGCCATGAAGTGATAGGCCACATACGGTGGGTACGGAAAGTAATCAGACCCCTTTAAATTTGTTACTCTTGTTTCATTGCAGCCATTTGCTAAAATCAAAAAAGTTAATTTTACTTCTCATTAATGTACACTCAGCACCCCATCTCGACAGAAACAAAAACAGAAATGTAAAAGTTTTTGCAAATTTATTAAAAAATAAAAACTGAAATATCACATGGTCAGACCCTTTGCTCAGTACTGAGTAGAAGCACCCTTCTGAGCTAGTACAGCCATGAGTCTTCTTGGGAATGATGCAACAAGAAGACTCATGGCTGTACTAGCTCAGAAGGGTGCTTCTACTC
>VUQK01000064.1:3256-25960 GCA_015106715.1 Bujurquina vittata | reverse complement strand
AATTATGAGCTCATATATAACAAATATGGGTGGACAGAAAGTGGAGTCACCACATAGAAGCGTTGAGAGTTATTCAGGCTTGTCACACGAGTGTCATTTTAACCTCCTTCACTGCCTCCTGCTAATGTAGGTGGCCACGCACAGGAAAATAAGACAAATCTTTGTGATGTGCACCTTCACCTGACTTCTTATGGGGAAATAAACTATTAGGAACTGACTAAACAAAAAGCCCTTAAAAAAGCATGGAGACCACAGATTTACTGAGAAGCAAAGATCTGACCATCACAGGTCTCTACCGTGTAAGTGAATATATCCATAAAAGGACAAAGGGAAGTGATGTCGCCAGAGTGTAATGATGGCAGCTGGTCTCCTGTGAAGTCCTAGCGATATTGGGGATGACGGAAACCAGCTGCTGACTCAGTGACTCATTTTTACCTCAGCAGGGAGAGGGAGAGAAGGAAATGGGAGCGCAGCAGCTCCCGCCCAGACAAAGAACAGACGAAGCCAGCGTCAGTGGGGAGAGCGGCCAAAACAACACTTCACTAAACAATTTAAAGTCTGCCATATCAGTTTGTGCCATTCGAGTTTGCCTGTAGTGCTGCCCTTGAATCATATTGGAATGTAATCATCTGGTTTATGAACAAAATGTGATAAAAAAAAAAAAACGAAGTCCAAATTAAAGCATTCATCTCTTGGTTATTTCAGCAATTAGTTTGATACAGCTGAGAGCAGAAACGACTGAGAAAAGATTTTGTGTATATGTGTTTATATTTGTGGCTAAACAACAGCAACACAAACCCCCCCCCCCCTCCCCACACTGTTCTCGTTTCGCTCTACAAATTATGAGGGCAAGCCTGTGTTGTGTCTGAGTATTGGCAATAGCAATTATTTTCAGCGGATCACAGTCTTGGTCAGTCAAATGAAGGGACAGACTACTAAAAAAGATGCACAAATAAGTGCGCATTTGATTATATGTGATACAAACAGCGCAAACAAAAGCTGTCAGAGGCTATTTTCAGCAATGCTACTGTTACAATTAACCAGCTGAGAAATTTACAGTACTGTGCAAAAGGCTTGAAGCATCTCGGTTGCTAGGTTGTTCCAAACATCTTGGAGAACTAACCACAGATCTTCTGTGGATGTAGGTTCACTGTCTCTTTGTGTAACCCCAGACAGACTCGGTGTTGTTGAGATCAGGGCTCTGTGGGGGCTATACCAGTTTCAGAGCTTCTTGTTCTTCTTTATGCTGAAGACAGTTCCTGGTGACATTTAGTTTGTTTTGGGTTGTTCTCCTGCTGCAGAATAAATTTGGGGCCAATCATACGCCTGACGGTATTACACGATGGATAAGTATCTGCCTGTATTCCTCAGTACTGAGTACACCATTAATCCTGACCAAATCTCCAACTCCATTTGCAGAAATGCAGCCCCAGACTTGCAAGGAACCTTTACTGTGCTTCACGGTTGCCCGTGGACACTAATTATTGTACCGCTCTCCAGCCCTTCAGTGAACAAACTGCCTTCTGCTACAGCCAAATATTTCAGATTCTGACTAAACACCTGCTGCCATTTTTTCTGCACCCCCCACCGAGTTTTAAGCCTCCTACACAGCTGTTTATGTCCCAGTTAATGACTGTGTTTCAATCCACACATGTGAAATTGTAATCATCTGTTTGGTATAACTGGTTGATCCTTATTTAGACATACCAAGTATCATTTATATTTTTGAAAGTATTTTTTAGTTTACAGCACCACCACCACCACCCCACCACCACCTTTCCACAGTACTATATATTTAAAACATTTGATTGTTGAACACCATGAACGGTTCAAGATGTTGTATCCCCAGAAAGAACTTTTACCAACAGCAGGGATAATGAGGCCGTACTTAATAGCTAGTGTATGAACATTTTTCTTTCCAAAAAAACAAACCCTCAAATCATTTATAAATTTCACCAAAACACTGGCCAAAAACCATCAGAATCATATGGCACCCATCTGGAGATCTTCAAGAACATTTATCAGTTATACAAGACGGAGTCTTCAGGAATGGTCCAAGGGGGATGTGGAATTGCCAGGTCAATGCAACTGCCCAGCAGTGTTCAAATTACCAAAGTAAGTAAGGGACATTTCCATGCATATGAAAATACGAAAAGAGAGGATTTTGTTATGTTTTATGTTGACAACCTGCATTACTCAGAGCCTTTTTACATACAAATGTCATATAGAGTGAGCACCAAGGCTTTTAAAAAAATGTGATGTCATAAACTGTACTTGTAACTTTGTATCTTGTTTCGCTCCATTTTATGGGTTAGATCACAGCAATTCAGTAATGTAGCTTACTATTAAACACTGTAGTAGAATAAAAATAGAGCAAAAATAAATATAAAGAGTAGTCATGTTATGCTGAACAGTGTTAACTAATCACAGTGTTAAATATTTTTTTTACACATTTCATTGTTAATTTTGACTCCACATTGAGTAGAATTAACCCTGTAAAACTGACACTTGGCCTCTCTATTTTTGAGTGGGACCAAATGTTATCAGAAACATTAAAACTGAACAAGATAAATTGACACTCACTGTGTATTTTTGCACCAACAAGGTGATTCTCAAAGAGCTAGTAGCTGAAATCCAGCAAAGATCTGCAAGATGCATCTGGTCCTACGCTCTACTGTATGCTGAAGCCTCATCAGAAATAGTCTTAATGGAAGGGAAGCCTAAAATCATCGATATGTACAAAGCCAGCAGTGTTGGGGAGCTTGTCAGAATTGATGGAATTATGAACGCAGAAAAGTACAGTCAGAATTTGATCCAAAGACACTGCCAGTGCAGTGCCAGTGCAAAACACACAATGGAACACTATTAATCATGGATTGGCGTCCACAGAGTCCAGACCTCAACATTACTGAAGCCGTGTGGGATCATCTTGGCAGAGAACACAACAAAAGGCAGCCAACATCCAAAGAAGAGCTTTAAATGGAGAGCTTTTCCTGAAGACTAAAGAAATGACAAGAAAGCTCCCTGAGAGCTCTCGCTTTGTTGAAGAATAAAGACTTTCAAGCTCATTAGAATTGTACAAGCTTGGGCACAATCCTGGCAAATCAGCTGATCTCGATGGTATCTGATGGCTCAGCTGATACCTTCTATACTGTACTTCTAAATGGCAAATTTTATACAGGACTTCAATATTATTTGAGTTTCTTTAGCCCACCAACAGACTCTCTCTGATACTATCCCCAACTCATTTTGTGTCTGACTTAATGAAACTCTGCTGTCATTGATACTTGCTCTGTTATGTATTGGGGGGGGGGGGGTGTCGTGCTAATGTTCTTCAAGCTTTAGAAGTGTGGCTATGGAAGGGCAGGTAGGTGTCCTTTCTTCACCTTACGCTTTTCATGTATGTGCATGGACGTGGGATGAGGGGATGTGGATCCCAGAACAAAGCTGTGCTGTCAAATATATATTAATATAAATAAAAACTGTCTATTGAAGATAGCAAGAAAAAAAACACACACACACACACACGATTGCATCACAAGAATACTTGAAATTAGCTGGTACGGTGGGAATCCCATTAGCTGAGTGATCAGGGTGCATGCCACATGGGTACATTTGCTCTGAGATCTCCAGTTTGATTTCTGGCTGGCCTGGCCATTCCGTCATTGCTCTAGTCTCTCCCCCCATTTCCTGTCGCTATTGAATAAAGGCGTAAAATGCCAAAGATATGACAATATGAAAAAAAAAAAAGGCTGGTAATCTTCCCACTGGCTTCCCACATGTAACTCAGTTTCTATTTGGAAAGTCTGAATCAAATCTGCTGGGGGGGGATATGTGCCACTGACAGCAGCTGAACCCAATCAAAAGCATGAACTCTGGCACGCCACAAATTTGATACAGAGCCTTCTGCCTCTTGAGTCCGGGAAAAGAGTATCATCTCCTGTAAGTGTTGATATTATTAAAATCTCAAACATCTTTAAGATCTGATTGTGTGTTTTATTTTGATGGTGTTTGCTCCAGATGTTTTATTTCCCAGATCTGAAATCCTTGCCGCAGAGATCCTGGGAAGTGTGTGTGAGTGTGTCTTTGAAGATGAATCCAAATGATAAGAATTTGCCCGTCATAAATAAAGCTTCATTAGCCTCTCCCCACTACAAGGGGAGACTCTTTAAACACTGCCTTAATCATCCCTAGACAACACAGCGAAGCGTCTCTGTGGTCAGTAACACATTGCCAGCAGCTACGGTGAATATGACTCTAGCAATCAATGATGTTGTAAGCAAAAAGATCTGATGACATCATCTGTGACTGCACGGGAAAGAAGCTCTTTAGATAAACACAATTCAGACTCACAGCATTCCCTCTCACGAAGGGAAACTACTGAATCCTGACACACAAGAGCAGCAAAAAATAGATGCAAAAGAAACAAAAACCACTCTGACACATGACGGCACTATAAGGACAGCTGAAAGGTGGGAGTCATTATTTATCATAGTACATACCAATTCTGCCTGGGAGGCTATGGGACGTTTTGCAATGACACAGTAGCCCTGCTGTTTTATGGCTGTCGCTGTAGCGGTAGTTTGTCCTGTGAGGGGCAACTGCTCTAAAAGGCTTTGGAACGGCAGACTTGAATTACGTAACAGGCTTGGCCGGGGCTAAGTATGTATGCAAAAGGCTCAATCGTTGAGCCACGAGGGATTTGTCAATGGTTGTTGGAATGTCTAGTGTGGTTGGTAGTACCACCAACATACAAAACCAAAGTAATCTGCTTAATTCTAATCTAGCAAACTAAAAAAACAGGTTTTTATTGTTGACCAGAGGGGTTTATAATGGCTGTGACCAAATAAAAACAAACAAACAAACAAACAAAAATTAACACGCAAATAAACATGCCAGACTACCAGGAAACCAAAAATCATTCTGCAAAGATGTAACGTCTGCTGCTGAGAATCACTGGATCGACTTCTCGAAACAAGGCAAATCAAGCTTTTCCACTCTGCCGGTAATAAATAGAAGGGTTCTTTGGATCTTGATTATCTGATGATGCTTTTACAGAAATGGGCATGAGTCAGAGTTTTTCAAAGAAAATAAAATCAAAAAACACACGCTTTGAATTATGTGAAGGTCTTTTTTTTTTTTTGTGCTCATCTGTGATTTGCTCCGATAGATGCAAACTAACAAGGAGCAACATGTCTGCAGTGATAGTGTGATTTGTCATTTTATGATCAATTATGTAAAAATAAAGAAAGAATCACAAAGCTGCTAATCTTTTGTTGCAGTTATTATATTTTAGCACCAGAGTCAAGAATGTGCTGTTTTTTCAAATTGTTACATTTCTTATCGCACATCTGCTACAAGTTAGCCATAAAAGTGCACAGCCAAAAAGAGTAATACAGATTCCTTGTAACTGTGTAGCCTTTGGGGGTTTGCACTGACAGACTGAGTAAACATGGTTGCTATGCAGTGGAAACCAAACATAGCACTTCTTGTTCTGCAAGTGTATCTAGGCACACAATCTTTACACATTTTTTTTAATAGTTAATACGTATATTGCATTTTATTAAGGTCTGTGTTGAAAGAAAAGAGTTTCTCTTAATGGACTATTTGATTTGGGGTACCACAGGCCAATGCCAGGAACCACAACGAGAACCCTGAAGTGCACTTAAACTGGTCTCTTCTTTCTTTTTTTTTTGACTCAAATAACTTTAAATGATCCCATCACCGGGATCTCCTTGGTGCAGGATTCTGTCCAGCACTGGTTGGCTGACATGATATATATCACTGGGATATAAAAAAACACAAAGCTTTTGTTCCCAGTTAGGATGCACTATTTCACCACAGTGTGCTTCAAGAAACCAGGGTAAAGAATGAGTAATAAAAATATGAAACAACATGTTTCATATTTTTATTGGGCGAGTCACTCCGGTGCAGTTTTCCAAAGGAAGTGCAAATGTTTGATGAAAAGGAGAGTGCAGCTGGCCTTTTGTCATTATTTCATTGATTACTGGAACTGGGTAGTCAGGTCCAGCCACTTACAAAAACCTCTGTGTGAGGGATCAACAGAAGTTCATAGTGTTCCGCAGCATCAACATTTGAAGGATTATTAATGTTGCGTGGCTGTCAAGTCTTAAAACTAAGAAAACGATGTAAAGAAAAGCATATTGTGATGAACGTTTCAAAAAATGTCACCTCTTTGGAGGGTTGATAGACATTTTGATGATCTACATGCAGGAGCAGCCCGGCACTGTGCTCCTTGAACCTGGGCAGCCACTGCTGCCTCTAATGTTGAAATTGCTAATTTTTTGCTAAACATGTCCATATTCTGCATGTCTTGAATCCTGCTCTTTCTCAAGCCACAGCTTATGCTTGTCCAAATGAAAAAATGTTGCAGCTTGGGTTGAAATCGGAATTTATCCCAAGTGGAGAGCAGCCAGAAGTACGGGGTAATGAGTGATCTGCCCGAATTGCCTGAATTAACCAATATTCATTTGATCTTTACTGAACCACTGCTGCGAGCAAATTTTACCTGATATTATTCAGGTGAACATCTTATGAAGCCAATTTCCATTATTTTTCAAAGCTTTCTGGCTATACTTTCCCAAATTTCTCCATCCATGTAGTTTTTAAATGTCATGATTTTTTCCAGGTTTTTCATGAACTCATGAACTTTCATCTCATTGACTTAATCTTCTGACCAAATGCACAATTTTACAATTTTAGGCCACTCTCAAACTCATTTTCCACCTGCACCTGGGAGCTGTTTGCAGCATGAAGCTCTACAAAAGTCTGTTCAGTGTCAAAAGAGGGAAAAAAACCCACACATAGTTAGTGACTGGCTAATGAACATATTGCATCATTTAGCAATTAGCTGTGGAAAGAGGTTTCTAACCACAGCTGACTGCTTTAACAAATGAAAAGTATGCAGCCTTTAGGGCACATGAGCACTAAGTTTTACTTAAGTTGGAAAGAAAATACCTGGTGCTTACCACAAGCTACTAAGAAAGTACTACACATGCTAACCAGAAACCCACACTACCCCACAAGAGATTCTGACAGAAACAAAAAAAAAGATGTTGAAAAACATAAATTGCATTTTCTTACCTATTTGTAGTGCAGGACTGGGAACTGTGTGGGTAGAAGGCTCTCTTAAATAAAAGTCTTTTTCTTATTGCAAAAATAAGAAAGAATATTGAAAAAGAACAAGAGTTTATCTTAAAATCTTTGAACTAACCTACTTGGTTTGGTTTATGGAAAGATCAGGGTTTTAGTTAAAATATGCTTGTAACTAACATCAGAGCTGCAAGTTAAAATATATGAAAGGGTACCCAGTGAATTCATACGTGCATATTTGAACAAAACACCAGCAATGTTGACAAAACTCTGATTGAGGAGGGGCTTAATATACATTATAAATGCTTAACGCAACCACTAGTTACACATCTATGATTTGAGTGTTTTGATGTGTTTATGTTATTTTATTTGTTGCACTGGAGCAAAAAAGTTGTTGTTTTCTCTTCTTCTTTTCTTTTGAGACATGGCATTTGGCATTCATTCTAAAGAGGAAACAAGGTGCCAAGTTTGGGAACGAATACAGAAAAATGTAACACCAAGTCAGCAGTGCACATTTTGGGATGAAGAAAGAGGCTTTATTTTCCTCTCCAGCTGTGGCTGTTCTTGCTGGCGGCGCAGTTCTTCTTGAGAAGAATCCTGGCTGCAATCTGAACGGTCTCTGCAGCTTAAATTTGAAAACGGGGCTGTGATGAATGAGTGAGAAGTGCCATAATTCACCGTTTTTCTCTGGTGGGCCCTTAAAGACTGGTGATAGTTCTTAGTTCTACCCACATAATTTGCCTAGTAGCTGATGTTCTCACAAACTGTACTCGGTGTAGAGTTCAGCTCAAGATGATGTAACCTTTTTTTTTTTTTTTTTGGGGGGGGGGTAATAGTGATCTATTAGGTTAAAACTACTGTTTGTGAATCAGTGCATCTGCCTGTAAATCTGCACAGTCAGTTCACTCAGATCCAGCGAGAAACCTGACGTGATATATGCAGTGCTGCGGCTGTCTTGTTTAAATGATATAAAACTGGATTAAACCAAGACTGCAGTGTTTATGTGAAGTTTCTCTCCACTCATAGTTGTGGTTAGCCACAGCGTTCCTACCACAGATACCATTTTAGTCATACCTGCTTATATGCACAAGCTGCAGGAGTAGACAGACACCCAAATAATTATTCCATTTGTCCAGATGACTATACCATTCAGCCACCCATGAAATGGTAAAAAAAAAAAAAAACATGAAGCTTTGCTTATACTTGAGTAAAGGAAAGTCAGAAGGTTTGATTACAAAAGCTGATGAATTATTAGTAATAATTCCAACACAGTCATCACACTCAGACTACAAAGCTTTTGTTCCACATGGAAGTATAGCCTGGTTTTTACAATGGATTTATGGAAATGAGAATTCTATAATTATAGCTCCATAAAGGGAGCAGTTGTGGAAAAGTAAATCCTGCTGGTGCGATACGCCTTGACTTTAAAGATGGTGTGGTTTTTAATTCCTGGTGTGTGGCATGCTAATAAATGTCAGAAAGGATGTGCAATCAGAAAGCCGATATGCCATTACATGTGGTCAAATAAAACCGATTTCCAAACTATTTCACGCAGTTTGTATCAAAGAATTCCTTCTCTCTCATAAATTAATGTAAAACAAAGAAGGATGAAGTAATATGCAAGTGAACCTTTATTTCGAAGATGGCCAGAATCCCTTCATTTTTTCACTATGGGATGGACACTATAGTGAGAAGTAAACTGGGATTTGACTATGGTGTCATTTTTTAAAACTAGAGTTACAGAATTTGGTTATTATTAGGGTTGATAGAATAGAGTAGCTAGAGCAGTAGTTGGCTGTGGCTTTGTGGTCATCCTTCACATGACTCAGAGTCACTAGCAAAAAAAAATACTCTGACCAAAAGCTCGAAAAAGCATCATCACCTAGAAATGTAACAGCAGAGTGTCTGTCCTATTGATCCGACTGAGAACTAACCACAAAACAGGAAGAACACATTTTGTTCCAATTTGGAAATTTTGAGCATTTCGGTCATGTGAAACAAAAAGTTTTCTATGCGCTCCTGTGAAAACTTTAATACACCCCATGATTCAACACCTTGTAGCACCAGCTTTACCAGAAATAGCGTTAAGTAGCCCTTTTCTGTCCGACTTTCTCAGTCTCGCTCTTGGTTTTGAAAGAATTTTGGTCCATTTTTCATAACAATGTTGTTTCCATTTATTGAGCTTTGTGAGGATGTGCTTATGCATAGCTCTCTTAAGGTCCTTGCTTAACTCTAGACTGTCTGGACTTGGACTGGGCTATTAAAGCACCTTGATTGTTTTCTTTTTCAACCCTTCTGTTGTAGATTTGCTGCTCTGCTTAGGATCACTGACCCATTGTATGACCCAGTTCAGGTCAAGCTGTAGTTGTTGGACAGATGACTCTAGGGTGCTTTGGTATATAGAGGAGTTCATGTTGACTCAGTGACTGCAAGGTGCCCAGGTCCTGTGGCTGCAACATAAATCCAAATCATCACTTCTCTACTACCATGCTTGACAGCTGGTATGAGGCTTAGTGCTGATACCGTACCAGTCAAACACATAAAATACAATATTTGGTATTTGTTTGTATGGTTTTGGGGCCACAGTCACCAAGAACACCACTGGTTACACACTATATCATAATGGACTGAAATCATCCAGTGCCCACAAGGCCCCCCTGCTCATGAAGACACATGTACAGGCCTGTCTTAAATTTGCCAGTGGATAACTAAATGAGAAGGCTTGGGAGAAGGTGCTGTGATCAGATGAAACCAAATTCTGCATTAACTTGACCCGCCATGTATGACCCAAAGTGTGCTTGCCAACAAGGGCTTTTACACCAAGTACTAAGTCCTGTTTTGCTTGGGGATCAAATACTTATTTCACTCAATAAAAGTTAGAGACAGTTCTTTTCTTTGGAAGTGAGCAAACTTGCAAATTCAGCAGGGGATCAAATAATTATTTCGTCCATTATACTTGTCTGAGATCATTGCTGATATATTTCCTCATTGGCATTACGCACACCTGAATGCTCTAGACCTAAAAAATGCCCAAACTCTAATTTTATAAAGGTGCTCACACTTGATGACGACAATTAATCAAGCACATTTCATTAGCAGCATCTGGCTGCTAATACCCTCTTAATTCATATAGCAACAGTAAGGGTGCACTTAGTTTTTCACAGGAGTGCATAGAATCCTGTGAAAACCATCTTTTTCGCATTGCATGTACTGTATATAAGCTGTATTGGATACACTGACACTAAATTTGATGTAGCAATTAGGGATGTACGCTAATATCAGCATGCTCACATAGCCTCCTCACTATAACAGTGCCAACAGGCTGGTGTTGAGCACAAATAGTGTGAACAATTTCCATGTGTAAGCATGCAAACATGTGATTAGCACGAAAGGAAACAGTTATATGCCACAGCGAGATAGTGCATTGGGACTCCAGAAGTGCTGCACAGACCCACATCTGCATGTTCTAGTGTCTACTGTCACATAGAAGGATTGTTAAATAATGTGGAACAACAGTTCATGAGCTCAGAAACTACTTTGGAGAAGACAAATGTCATAGACATAAAACTTATTTCTACAGGTGCAAAAACAGTGAAAACACTCCACAGCAGCCATTTTCGCTGCTTCTCATGCATTCTTTAAAATTTTTTATATATTTTTTTCATACTCCTAAACTCCGTTGTCATTCTTTTTCTTGTTCCATCAAACTTTTCAACCAATCAGCATTTTACCCATGTAAAGAATTATTACCTCTGGGTCATGCAATATAGGCAAGTCGCCTCTGGTTATTGAAACAAGTTGAATTGCCATTCAACTCGTCTTAAAGGCAACATTAAAATATTTTTATCCTGTATTTGTCTTCATATTTTGCTCTGAAACAAAACAGGCAACCTCTTAATAACACAGCAAAAAAGGCTCACTTTAATCATTTGGTGAGAGGTAGGCTACAGCCTAGAAAGCTCCCCAGTCCAACCAATCGATGTTGAGATATTTCAGTCAGGACAATTCAAAGAAACAGGTAATCCCTGCTGTCCATAGCATATGTACTTTGTTGTTAATATCATAGTTATGATATTCTGTGATGCAGATCAACTTTGTATTTGTCATGTATGCCTTTGGGGGATACATGACAAATACATGTAAAGCTGAAGGCATTTGTCTTTCCTCAGTCTAAAACTGAATAATATGTAAATGAGGTAATGACCTAATAATTTTCAAGGTTTTAAACAATCTGGAAAGCCTATTGAAGAGACCTGATCCTGGTGATTGGTATTAAAATTCAGTTTTAGGGCCTTTGTGGATCATGTCTTCTGCTACTGAAAGGACTGTTATTCCAAGACTTTGTTTTGGCTTTAAAAGGTCAATAATTCATGTGGAGTATTGAGTAACATGTGCCCCAAGACGTTTTTAGTTCTGTAATACAACACTTTTATTTTATGCTAAAAAGAATTGCCATGGCAGGCAGCAAATTCTGAATTGAACAGAACGATTTTGTTTATTCCTTTACTCATGTTAAGTGTCACATGAGAGCAGACTCAAAGGACAGGGATCATTATTGCAACATTACCTTCCGCACGGTGACCAAATGTGTTCATTTTGCTCGCTCCCCTGTGAATGATGTGAATATTTGAATAAAATATGCTCCTTTTTACAGACAGACTCTGTTATGATTGTGTCACGAGGCAATAGAAGGATATTAGTCACCTTACGGGTCTGCGTTTCATCATACTGAGCTCATGTCTTTAAAGAGTGCCATTTTAAACTGTGACATTTTGAGTGTCAAAAAAACATCTTCTGTGGCAAAAAAAGTGAAATATTATATTCCGGCTGAACTTTAATAATAAATTCAAATGGTATTTGAAATGCTTGATGTGTGTTTGGCTAATGCAAGCCTCAAGAACAACAAAAACATTGGAATTTCTAGGAATATATAATAAACACTCACTGGGCACTTTGTTATGAATGCCTGTTTGCTTACTTGTTAAGGCAACTATCTTATCAGCCAACAGCACGGCAGCAACTCAGTCCATCCAGGCATGTAGACACAGTCAAGACAACCTGCTGAAGTTCAAATCAAGCATCAGAATGGGTAAGAAAGGCAATTTAAGTGATTTTTGAACATGGTATGGTACCAAGCTGGATAGTCTGTGAGCATTTACCACATACTCATCTGAAAGGTTTATAGAGAATAAGGTCCAAAACAGAGAAAATGTCCAATGAGTGGCAGTTTTCTGGGTGAAAATCCCTTGCCAGATTAAAATGGCCACTAACTCAAATAATCACTCATTCCAACCAAGATATGCAGAAGAGCATCTCTATCAAACCTTGAAGCAGATGTGCTACAGCAGCAGAAGACCATACTGGCTGCAAAAGCATGAAACTGAGACTGCAATAGAGTCAGCAGGCAGAGTTTTAGAAGTGAAGATTGTTGCCTGGTCTGATGAGTCTTCAGTTTTACTTTCATTCAGACCGTAGAGTCAGAATTTGGTGTAAACAAATTCTGAAATATTGTCCACACGTTTTCCATTAAAAACATGAAAGCATGAAACCATCTTGCTTGTATCAGGCTGCTGCTATTTTCTTCACATAGTTTGGGACCTTTAGTACTAATAGAACATCATAAATGCTACAGCCTATCCTGAGTACTGTTGCTGTCCCTGTCAATCCTTCTATGACCACAGTGAACCCATCTTCTGATGGCTGCTTCCAGGAGGATAACATCTCATCGTCTCCATCTCAAAGCTCAGATTACCTCAAACTGCACTGAGTTCACTGTACTCAAGCAGTGCCTGTGCCACAAAGAATTAAGGCAGTTATGAAGGCAAAAGAGGGTCCAACCCAGTACTACCACGGTGTACCTAACAAAGTGGCCGGTGTGAGCATGTAAAATATATCTGGATGGATGGACGGACATGTAAAACACCCATGTTTTTCTTATATAACATGTTGCTCCAGACATTTAATTGCCTCCATTTTAGAATCCACTATGTATGTTTTCTCATGCGAAGCACAGACATGCTCCAAGGGAATTTACATGGTACAGAGTACAATTTCATGGAGAGAAGCCATGGAAAATCTCCTTGTTAAGGAGGATAATTTAGCTTCTGTGGGTTCCTTATTCGGTATTTCTCCTGTTGTGTCTGTTTACAATGGGGCTTTAACAGACAGTGAATAATTTGGATGTTGATGAGTGGAACATTTTATCAAATTCTGATGTGTTTATGGCTGTGCCCTCTTCCACTTATTAATATAATGAATGCAGTCATCCTCTGGGAGGAAAAAGCCAAACCACAGGCCTGTTCATGCACAAGCTCAAAACTCAGTATAAACCCTCAGGACTACAGTGTCTTAAATAATGGGATTTCTTTTTGATTTATTGCTAATAGTAATATGCCAGGTGAGCACAAAAGCCAGGTGAGGTTTTGTTTTTAACTGGATGAGATTATTTCATTTACTTTAAAGCGTGCCACAAATTCTTTTTGGCCACACTGGTGCATAACTCATAACATATGACACGATACACCTATTATGTAAGCTAATTAAAACCCTTTTAGACACTAACAGATTTTAGATAATAAAAGCAATGATTTGAGACCATGTATCTGTCACTCTGAGCAGTACTATCAGCTACTTTCTTGAACCTTTATTTTGATCTTTGCCAGCTTCTGAGATTTTGTGGAATTAAGTGGTGATTCTGAGAGACCCCTTTGCATATCTCCTAAACCCACATTTCCTTTAAAATAGGACACAGAAAACATATCAAATGTTGAGAAAATGCACATTTTTGGAAAAAAAAATAGTTCATTTTCACTTGGACGGCAGCAACACAACACAAAAAAATGAGAACATCTTAAATAGGGAGAGTTTCACCAATCTGCAAAAAAGAAATTGTCTATAAATTGTGGAACAATTTGATAATAATGTTCCTTGATTTAAAATTGTGTCAACTTTGAATATCTCAGCATCTAAACTACATAATATCACTTAAAAAAATCTGAAGAAATCTCTGTGTGCAAGTGACAAGCCTGAAAATTCAACATGTCTTCTCTGGACCAAAGTTCATTTAAAATGGGCTGCGGCAAAGTGGAAAACTGTTCTGTGGTCACACAAACTGTTAAGAGGATCCTCTATCTGATAGAAGATGCTAGCTGCTAACTCTGATAGGTTCTATCAAACAAGAATGGGAGAACATCCCTCTCCCAAAAGAGAAGCAGCTGGTCTCCTCAGTTCCCAGAGACTAAGGTTTAACTGAAACTGTGTAAGCTAGAAAAACTAGATCCAGGCAAAAGTCTTCCTCTGTGTGTGGGCTGATCATCAAAGCATTTATTGATTTTGTTGTAAGTCAAAGAATAGCTGATAATAAGCCAGCTCTTGAGATCTGAATCTGTGCATATGTTAAAATGTGTTTTCCTTTTAACTAATGAGACATAATGGCAATTATGGATAACAATAGTCTCCCTTGATGTGATCTATGTAATGTCTTTTATCAAGGGCTTTTACAGGAACCACAAAGCAAAGCATTGCCTACCAGCCAGCCAGCATTGGTTTGAATTAGGCTGAATGGTGACTTCAAGCAAACTCACAAACAGCCACTGTGCAGTAATCTGTGAACCTCAGACATGACGTGTCGGAGACAACTTATCCATTGAGAAAGCTTCAAATGTTTATTAATGAGCCCTTCAGACTCACCACAGTTATGTTGCTGGATGCTTTAAAAGACATGATCTAATTCCATAACCCTCTCAGGCTGTCAGATTACAGCTTTACTCTTCCCTGCGCAGCCTGCAGATCACTTTGCACTGTCATCAAAGATGGTATTGTCACAGATGTTAATCGTCATAATAGATCGGGGGTATTTGAGAGTGAGGTAGTGGTCACGCTGACTGAACTCTCCTGGCTCGCCGAGGAAGTTGTGTTGGAAATATTAACATTATGGTGAGTGCAAATGCAAGTCAAAATCCTTAACAGTCTGATACCCAGCCTTTGTGGTATGGATATATCTTTCGCTGTGTCTCAAGAGCAAAATCAACACAAAGGCAGTGAAGCTATCAGCGCACTAAGTCATCTAGCAGAAGGAAGTTGGTTTTCTAATGTCTACAGAGAGGTTTGAGCAGAGATATGCTCAATGTTTTCCATGACTGCATGTTCAAATCACACAAAATACTCCTCTGGTGAGCTAGTGAGGCTAAGGTAAAATATTCTGTTGATCTGCCTCATGAAATTGCCATTTTGAGAACCTGGCAAAGTGCTTATAGTGTAAAATACCTGCAGCGGTGCTTATTGCTCACACCACTAGATGGGGGAACCTGGCA
This sequence comes from Bujurquina vittata, assembly GCA_015106715.1. Classification (NCBI taxonomy): domain Eukaryota; kingdom Metazoa; phylum Chordata; class Actinopteri; order Cichliformes; family Cichlidae; genus Bujurquina; species Bujurquina vittata. The sequence goes on along the minus strand of VUQK01000064.1, from coordinate 10,535 downwards.
TCTGACTGCAGCGCTGAAAGGCCTGAATCACACTGAAGCTGCATTCACATGAGCACAATCTGCTCAGCATTTACCCTTGGAAGAAGCAGAGCCAAGGGTTACCCTCCACATGTATTAAGGTTATATCAAGTCAGGAAAGTTCACAAAAAGTTCAGCCATGTTTCCAATCATTTACAGGGAATACCTCTAGTTCTGCTTCTGTTTATTAACCTTGCTGTCTCCAAGTTTTCATACTAAACAACAGAAGAATTTTCTTCACCATGCAAGAACTGTGTCATAAACTCAGCCTTTCAGTAATTCATCAAAATAAAGTAGGAAACGAGGTACGAAAAAGGCTTACAGCACTCCTGACATTCTTTTAGCTGTAGATAATTTGCAGTGCAGACAGGCACCACATGGAAATGTGTTTGTGGGCAATATTCCCAAGACAGCAATGCAGAAAAACGTGACTGTAATTTCTGCTGTTGGGATTTTTGTTTGCAACATGACGATAAAAAAAAAGAAAAAGCTTGCCACAGTTTCAAGGGTCAAAAATGCAGAAAAGTGCTGGATGCTGGAGGTTCAAAGTACTGCCGCAACTTTCCAGAAGCCTTTTTTTTTAAGCTCACTTGAGTGAACCTTTGGCTGTTAGGTCCCTATTACTGTAGAGGTATAGACACAATCAGCTTTTCCATGTGGTGGACATTCCAGGCCACATCTGCTTTCTATATATATATATATACACACATCCAGCTGTTTCAAGCCCATAGCCTAGTAGGCTTTTCCCAGTCAGTCCACTGCAGCTCTAAATGTAAACGGCATTAAATGCATGCACTGCTGTGTCATTGTTTTAACAGTGGAAAATAAACAGTAAATACTGCATATGAGAACATACGCACTATGCATTTACACAAATGCTTGCAACTGCTGTAAAATATGAAGATTAAATTATTTGCTGTCAACTTCTTATTTAACAGCACAAGTGTTTTGTGCACTTTTTGTACTGAATTGTCATTGGATTGTCATGCAGTACAAGTGCACGGAGGCAGGGATGTGAGAAAAGCATCAATTGTGAATCTGTTATCAGGGCTACCAAATGGCCTGGTTCCAAAGTTAAACTAGATTGAGATGAGATATGTTCAATTCAATTCAATTTATATAGCACCAAATCACAATAATACAGACATTGCCTCAATGTGCTTTATCCTGTAAGGTAAAGACCCTATAATAATACAGAGAAAACCCCAACAATCAAACGACCCCATATGAGCAAGCACTTGGCAACAGTGGGAAGGAAAATCTTCCTTTTAACAGGAAGAAACCTCCGGCAGAACCAGGCTCAGGGAGGGGCAGTCATGTGCTGCTGGCTGGGGAGAAGGGGAGGAGACGGGACAAAAGACATGCTCTGGAAGAGAGCCAAAGATTAATATGATAATGATTAAATGCAGCCCAGCAAACTAGACATGTTGCAGCATAACTGAGGGAGGGTTCAGGGTCCAGCCCTGACTACAATATGAGCTTATATGAGGGTGTCTGTCGCCCAAATCCAAATTGGGAGCTGGTTCCACAGCACTCTAGCTGCAGTATTTTAGATTAGCTGAAGACTTTTCAGGGAGCTTTTAGGACAGCCTGATAATAATGAATTACAACAGTCCAGCATAGAAGTAATAAATACATGCACTAGTTTTTTAGCATCATGCTGAGACAGAATGTTTCTAATTTTAGTGTCATTGCGCAAGTGCAAAAAAGTGGTCCTACATATTGGTTTAATATGTGCATTGAAGGACATATCCTGGTGTAAAATGTCTCCAAGATTTCTCACAGTGTTACTGGAGGCCAAGGTAATGCCATCCAGAGTAAGTATCTGGTTCGACACCACAAGAACTTCCCTTTTCTCTGAATTTATAAGCAGGAAATTAGAGGTCATTTAGGCCTTTATGTCTTTAAGGCATTCCTGCAGTTTAACTAATTGATGTGTGTCATCTGGCTTCATGGACAGATAAAGCTGAGTATCATCTGCATAACAATGAAAACGTATTCAATGCTTTTAAATAATGCTGCCTAAGGGGGGCATGTATAATGTAAATATAGAATTGGTCCTAGCACAGACCCCTGTGGAACTTGATAATAACCTTAGCGTGTGAAGAAGACTCCCCATTTACATTAAAAACTGCAGTCTATTACAGTAGATATGACTCAAGCCACTGCAGTGTGGTACATTTAATACCTACAGTATGCTCTAATCTCTGTAATCAAATGTTATGGTCAACAGTCTCAAAAGCTGCACTGAGGTCCAACAAGACAAGCACAGAGACGAGTCCACTATCAGAGGCCTTAAGAGAATCATTTGTAACCTTCACTGATGCTGTTTCTGTGCTGTGATGAATTCTGAAACCTGACTGAAACTCTTCAAATAAACCGTTCCTCTGCAGATGATCAGTTAGCTGTTTTACAACTACTCTTTCAAGAATTATTGGGATAAAAGGAAGGATGGAGATTGGCCTGTAGTTAGCTAAGACAGCTGGCTTTTAAAGTAACGTTTTAATTAACACGACCTTAAAGGCCTGTTGTATACTGTATGTTGACGCATTATTATACAGGAGGACTAGAGGGTTTTTCATCTTGTCTTATTAAGTTACACAACAATGTCTGCAACTGCATTACTATTTCAGGAAATACTTGCATCGTGACCATTTATTCCTTAATTTACTCCTTAAAGGCTCCGACCGCAATTATTTCAGCTATTTTTATAGTTCCAGTTGTCTGTCTGCCATAAAGAAAACACAAAACATAAAAAGAAAAAACCCAAATTCCATTAAACTTAGTGGAGGTTAGGGAGAGGGGCAAAAGTAGAATGTAATGCATTTTGGTCCCAATCCAAATCACTTTGTTTAAAATGGGGAAATAAGGCAGGGAACATGTTATCCAAATCCCATCCTAGTTACCATCAAAGAATGCTACCAAAAAAGTCAAAGCTGCGTCAAGTTATCACTAACAGTAACCCACACCCAGTCCTCGTTCGCTGATTTCACACCAATTCTGATGTCTCTATGGTTACAGTTACAGTTACATAAAGCTCTGACATGTTGACATACAATTTAAGCGAATGGTAACATTGGCCAAATTAGCTGCTCAGCATCACAACTCTGACGATCCACTATTTCTCAAAGAGCTGCGCTCTCTCGTGCAGCCACTGGTTGTTCCAGTGTGTCAGATCTGTGTTTGCTTCTTACCGGACCCCAGAGGAGGTGCCCTGAGGATTTGCTGCACAGTGGTTTGAATAAAGTAAAAACCACAAAAACAAAGACAAATGCAATTTTTAACACCTCTACCCATTAATTGCAGTTGCAGCTCAGTTAATGAAACAGCACATGCCAAAGGCTAAAACGTAGTGACATTTTTGCATTTTTCCTCCCGTGATGGCTGTGCACATTCATGAAATGCATGTTTTAGTCTGTGTTTATCTGATCTAAACTTGCTGTAAAGCAAATATTTCCTCCCTTCATGAATACAAAATAGCCTTTTGCCATTAACTCATGTTGATAGAGTGGACTTGACTGACCCTGGTTCTCATCTGGACTTCAGAACTGTGTCAAGCTGCCCTGCAGGAAGATGGCCAGACTGGAAAGACCCTTTCCTGGACTTCTGCAGAGGAACTCCAGCCAGTTATACTTTAGCTGTTTATTTGTCTTTCCTGAAGCAATCCTTCATGCTTTTCTTGACTTTTCACAAGTTTGTTGCACTTGGTTGTTAAAGAAAAGATTAATTGTTGCACAGTTGTCCATATTGGATAAATAGCTGGTGGTCAAACTAAATCACACAAGTCTGAGTCCAGAGACCAGAGTTCTGATTTACAGCAAGTGGTTAAGTCAATAAAGTCTTTATCTGCTCCCAGCTCGCTCAAATGTTAAACTGTTTCACAGATGAGGAGCACAATGCTTGTTTGTCTGCGAATAAATGTGCCTCCTGGAGAAGCATTGGTAGTTTTAAGTTGACAGCAGTAAGCTCACAGGTCACGTTCTCTGTAATCTCTGTATCAAACAAGCCAATGTCCTCATTGAGCCTTCAGGACAAAAAAACATCTTCCGCTGGTCACTGCAGATGGTGAGGAGTCATCAAAGTGTAACTTTCTCTTAAGAGGCTTGATCTGTCACAGATATACAGTAGTTTAGTATTAATCAATTAATTTAAACTGATGTTAGTGATACACAACTCTAAATGCATAATAAACTTTTGTTTGATTTTGGAAAAATTAAGATAGACAATAGATGTAAAACGATTTTGAGAGACAGACTGAAGAACTCTAAAACAGCTGCTGTGTCAGCAGTTTACAATTTGAATTCCAGCTAGAGTCCTCCCATAAAGGAGGGAATTTCCAGCTTGGAAACTACTTGTTTTTGGCCCATTGAAGGTCTTGTAAATGTAGAAGGATGCACGGTATCACTGTTTCCTCGCTCCTTGTAGGGCCCTGCAGTGTGCAGAAATTTCTCTCATCAAAGTGTACTGACCACCATTGTCTTTAAACTAGCACAAGCTCTCATAGGTTGCGTTGCATAATTTTTCAAGATATTTGGCAGTCAGGTTGTTCCAAGCATCATAGAAAGCTTTCCAGTTCTAATGTGGATTTTTGTCCATTCATGTAATCAAAGAATGACTCCATTATAATCAGATTAGAGCCAAACCAGTCTCTTGTGGGACTCTGTGTTCTTCTTGCCATTGAAGATTGTTTGTTATGACTGTAATGGTACTCTTTTTGTTGTCATGGATTGTGAGGAGCTGCACGTCACTGGAACAGTGGAAAAAGACAAATAAAAGAAGCAAATAAAATAAAATAAAATAATCATGGTAACTTATTAAGATGTCAAGAGCATGGATGGCAGATCAGGGATGTGAACTGAAATTGTGTATGAACCTATAATTTAGTAAATGTTTTAGTTATGGGTTATGGAAGTGTGGACCAAACTTAGCCACTTCCCATTGTTATTGCCAAGCAACATTATTTACAAACCCATTGCAGAAAAAAAAATGACAGTATCAAAAGTAAATAGAGACAGAGTTTAGTGATTTCTGAATGATTTTAACACCACTTTCAATTGAAAATATAACCTCAATTTCAAAAAAAGTTAGGGCACTGTTTAAAATGTAAATAAAAACAGATATCATCAACTCGTGTTTTGCAATAGTTTACTCCAAATTGGTGAAAGGACTGGACTGCAGGCAGGCTAGTTCATCACTCTTCTACTATGAGGCCATGCTGCCTGTATGTGCCTTGTATGTCTTCTTGGATGGCTGTTCTGAACGGAATTTAGTTGTATGTATAATGATTAATTTCGCTGTACATATGATGACAATAACGTTCTATTCTATTCTATTCTATTCTATTCTATTCTATTCTATTCTATTCTATTCTATTCTATTCTAAATTTTTCTGTTGTAATAGATGCAGTATGTGGTTTAGCCTTCCCTGAAAAAGATATCATCTGGATGGGAGCATACTGTATGTTGGTCTAAAAATTATATTTACCTTTCAGCACTGATGGTGCCTTTACAGATCCTCTTCCAGTTCTTATGCGCTTTACTTCACTAAGAACACCTCTGCTGAGGTGGGCTAGCTAGCTACTGCTATTTAGTGTGGTTGTCTGTCGGGCTTGGAGTTAGCGTAACCGTCCCTGTTGGTGTTAGCCCCTGTTGCTCGGTTGGTTTGGGGGCTGCCTGCACAGCACTAATTTTGAGTCTTCTGGTGCTTTTGTTTTTGCTTTGTGATTTGTTACGAAGACCAAACCAATGCAAGCAAAGCAGAAATCTCCTGTTCACCCCTGTCCTCAGGGAGGTGGTTTCTTTTTGCATGAGGACCAGCATGAGGCTTGCCCCATCTGCCTGGAAATTGTCTACGCTAAGAGAGTGTTGACTGAGCCCGAAGCCTGTGCATTTTGTCACCAGCTCTGGTGCTCGATCCTGGGGAAACGGGTGACATTTGTGGAGGAAGTTCTGGGACGGATAACTGCCACATGGCATGACTCTCTCCTCTCTGAATCTGGGGCCCTGGGTTCGTCCGGGTCCGAAGGTAAGGAGTATCTGGTAAACATCCCCACAATTAGTTGGGCGGACCACATGGAGTATTGCATATGTTAGCCGCATTTGCATTGAGATTGCCTCCAATAACGACAAGCCTGACTGTCAGCATCTGGGATACTAAAGGCTAAAAGCAAGAGTCAATAGAAGGATATGCTGTTTGGAACTGGCGGAGAATATTTGGCAAGCTTTACATGGGTGCAACCTACATATTCAACTCTACTGTTCAACCCACAAATGCATTTTCTGTACAAATGTGGCTCCATTTAACGGGAAATCAACAAGCTTTCCAATAGTATGAGATTTATTGCTGAGAAGCATTGTTACAATAAAGAAATAATTGACCAAACACAAATTTCCTTACTTTTCGTGCTAGGTTCAGTTGCGAAATATTTCTCCAGCTGTTTCTTTTTAGTACCACTTACTTATGTCCACGCCCTTTGTTGACCCTATCCTAACTTTTGTGTTTTGTCTTGCGTCAATGAAATTCAAAATGAGCTAATATTTTTCATGAAATAATACAAATGTTTCAATTTAAACATCTGACATGCTTGCTGTGGTTTATTCTGAATAAAATCTGGGTTTATGAGATTTGCAAATGGACATTTTACACAGTGTAACAACTTTTCTAGAATTTGGGGTGTAAAATTAGCTCAAAATTAGATTAAAAGAAATGTTGCACTTTCTTGCACTTTATGACTTTTTTTATGTTTTGTGGCGCCAAAATACTGCCAAACATTACCAATCATATCCTTTCAACAGAAAAATACTTTCATGTTGAAGTTAACAGTCTCTCCATATTTTCTGTCAGCACAATATAAAATTTCCAGAACTGTTTGTACTTCATCATTTTGTGATTGCTATCCTTAGTGGCACTGAAGCCGGAGCTTGTCAAACTATCATTTACCATGAACCAAACAGGAATGTCCAAAACTCCACTAATTTCCACTTCGGAAAACTAAACAACTACAGCCACATAAAAATCCCATCCCTATATTTCTACAGTTGCATAAAAATATCACTCACTCTGGACCACAATCTCTAAAACAATATTATGATGGAAAGTTAGCAACACTGCTCTGTCTAATTTCGAGACGTCAAAGTGATGATTTTTAAGGTGACATTTTCCATTTCCAATAGTTCCCAAGTTGTTTCTATCACGAATAACAGCGCTATTCATGTTCTTTTTTTTTTACAAATCCATCCATTTCAAAAAGTATATTCAGTC